>JAFMTC010002188.1:9598-20464 GCA_018845635.1 Nicrophorus orbicollis | reverse complement strand
TTTATACAATAATACCCTCATATTTCTCATGCAAATATTCTATAATTGTATTTATATTAAGAGGCCCGTTAATATTATTCCTAAACGAAAAAAGGTTTGATCTTGAACTTTGGACTTGGTTGTGAATGAAATTATTATATTAGATATATTGAACTGTAGATATATAATCAAACATAGATTTCTGGGAATTGTCGTATATTCAAACAATATAGATGATTCGTTTGTAACAAGTTTTTATTGTTCTTTTTATGTAGTGCTACCTAAAAGAAATAGAAATGTTTATATGGTTTAAGACATTTTTTAATAGAGAAAATATATATACGTAGCAAGACTATAATTTACAAAATAAGACATAGGAACTTAGAACTAACTTAAAGAAAACAGATAGTTGCTCTGTTTAGCAGCACACACACACTACAGGTGTTGATTGTATTTCTTTCTAATTCAGAACAAAAACAAGTGTAGTAGCAAAAAGTAATAACCATAGAGAAGAGATTAAGTAATAACAAACAAAAATTGTTTTTAATTACGTAATAATACTATACATAAGAAATAATAAGGATCGTTACAAAGTACTTTACAAACTAGATTAACATTAAAGAGAAATCACATTTTCAATTCTTTTGTTTCAACATTTAAATTATTAAAGCATTTTCAATTTCGTAACACCTATTGGCAGTAAATGAATATAGAATTTCCCTTTTGTGGCGGAACCAATGATTGCACTTAACATATTTACACGGTATAATCGACATTAAGAATGTAATATTATAGTTATTTAGAAATTACGGTGTGATAATAATTAATATTGTAATATTTACACGGATAATCACTTGAGATATATGCACTTGGGGAGTCTGGAACGCGCATCCTTTGATTGGAAATTTAAACGTAGTATTATTATTATAGTAAACATCCACACAAAAGAATAAGCACATAATAAGTATAATTTAAAGATACTCAGTATCTCTTAATAAATTTGTCCATAAATGAATTTTTCTTTCCTTACGATTCCACTATTGGCGGAGGCTGAAAACATACAGATTTTGATTAGTTTTTGGTAAAAGTAATTATGATATAAGCAAGGAAAAGTAGAATTTACAGAAAACATTTAAGACATATAATACATAACAGCATTTCATTACTAAATTCAACCATAACTAACTCGAAACATTAGCTTTAATAATGATACAATTAAATAGACTTTTGTTTGTTGAATGTAGTAATAAAATGTTCAATGTTGAGATTATTTGCATGTGTTATGTTATTTGCACAATCTGAAAATAATGTATACAAAAGACGAAGTGTTAATCAAAACATAAAATAGGTAGAGACGTGTGATGAGTTTGGCAGTCAAGTTTTTTTTTGCGAAAAGAGATAGAATAATTTGGTAATCTGTATGTGTCGTTTGTGTTATAGAGAAGTACGGTAAAAAGTCAGTCACAGAGTAATAAGATCCTGTTGCTTGAGTAAGGGTAGTAGATAATATAGTTGGAGATCGTTTTCGTTTGAACATGTACATGCACTTCGTTCAACGAATCATGATATGCATTTCACTTTTAGTATGTATTAAGTAAATAAAATGCGAAAAGAGAAAATTATGTACACGATTAAAAACAAGGAACCCTTTTTTGTACAGTGTAAGACCGATACATGATTTAGAGGTATTAAGTATTCTCATATATATGGATCGGTCTTAAGAATATGATCATTTTAATAGATTTTTGAAGATTAAATCTGATTCAGAAAAGAGATAGATTTTTTTAAATTTCAATGCAATGAATGGTCCCAGATATAGATATAAATATATTGTTTTTTTTTATACAGATGCATGATTTTTGTAATTCGGTTTGATTCGTTTGAAATCTCGTATTCTTACCCTGCAGTCTTTATTTTCTGTTCTCTTATAAATTAGATTTTTCTCGGTGGCTTTCGGTGAGTTTATCCGAAAGCGCTAACGTTTCTGATATTACTACTGTCGCTAAAATAGCTCGCTGAATTGTATGAACGTTTCAAATAGTTATTGTTTATGTTGTCGTTGTAATTGGCAGTGTTGGTGGTTTGGTAGTTCTTGCCGAAATTGGCAAAGTCGTATGGGTTTCTCGTAGTCTTTTGTTTCAGTAAAAAGTAGTTCCCTATGTAGGGGTTCTTAGTGGTATTCGGTTTGGCAGTGCTCGTGGTGTAAGTGTAAGGAGTGCGGGTCGTGTAAAACGGTTTTCTGGTTGTTGTCGATGTGCTTGGGGCGGTGGTCTGTTTGAAGTAATGTTGGAAATCGTATGGGGAACGGGTGGTTGAAATGGAAAACGGTTGGAAGGGTCTGTATCTGGTGGTCAGTTTCGTGTAGTACGGACTCTGAGTGGATGTCGTCGTCGTCGTTGTTGTACTTGTGTAATATCTATTTTGTGTCGTGGAATACTGTTTCTGTGTGTACGGACGTTGCGTTGTCGTGTAATAATTGAACGGTTTTTTGGTTGTTGTGGTCGTCGTAGTGCTGTAGTAATTGTACGGTTTCTGGGTGGTGGTGTATGAATTGTCATTGTTTTGGTAGGGGGCTTTGGATGTGTTCTTTTGGTAGTAAGTGTTTGGTTGTTCGGGTTCTACTTCGTCGTTGTCCTCATCATAGAACCTAGAGGGGTGCCAACGTAATTCATTATTAATCGTGCAAAAATACTTCTAATACAGTGCTTCAAATCAAATGTTAAGTCTACTGTGTTAAGTTCAATTTCGGCGAAATACTCACAAGGGTCTTCCCTGATTCGCTTGACCATCCCTTCTTATATACGAAGGGGTGTTTTGTGAATAATCGGGGATGATGTTCTCGTGCTCTGCCACGCATCTACCATTCAAGCAGTACTATAAAACAAACAGTAAAACCATACGTGAGGATCATCGAAATTTTAGAAATTAATGCAAATCACAGTACCTGACCATCACCGCAAGGCGATCCTTCGGCTGCTGGTCTATAGGCTACACAGTAACCGCTTCCAGCATCGAAGCAGAAGAGCTGAGCACAAACACGATCGTCTTTCTGCAACATAAATGTGAATCAGCATATTCATAATACATATCGGATAGCGAATCTTACAAAGCAAGCACTCGTGCCACGGTCTCTCCTGCATTGAGCGTCTAACGTTAACAGCTTTCCAGGAAGCACACGAGGAAGGCTGTCATCTTCATGAGGTGAATTGTAAAGGCATGTGGCTGTGTCTCCGCTGAAATTGTAAATCCAACAGTTATTTAAAGCAAAGACTGAAACATCGTCGTGTATTTACTTCAAGAAATGATGGAAGCTCGCAACGCTGCAAGCTGACCATCTGAAGCCCCGCTCGGTGTGTCGCAAATCCGACATGATGTAACCGTCTGTCCATTGGCATTTCTCGGCTCCCGGCCCTCCGAGATAAGAAGGTGGCGGACTGCCGTCGTGGACAGCGCCAAGCCTAGAGGAAGGAACAAGCAATGATCTTTTGTTCTTAACTTAGCAATTGTTCTTACAAATGGCCAACTTCGTGAGCGGCAACGATGATTCCGCTGAAACCGCCGGTATCTTCGATGATGGCAACGGAATTGACTTTCTCCAAACGTTTGTTCACGACGCAAGCTCCTCCAACATACGCGAATCCTATTAATATGTAGATTACAAATTAGTACCAACGATTTTTTTGAACAAAACTAATTAGAACAGAATGAAGCTCTCCTTTATTACGTGCTTCATTCTGCGAATTAATTTACTTTTATTAGTACCAAAAATTAAAAGTGAAAGTGATATCAACGCGCATCGAAACTGATTCATACCATTATTAGCTTATGTACAGTTCTATATCATTTGCATCAATTGGTTAGTTCGGAAGTGATCTCGAAGAAAGATAATTATTAATGATAATTAAAAACACTTACGATTCCTGTTAGCAGCGATAGCAACATTGGTTAATTAAAATTATTGATTAGATACGGTGTTGTTAGAGAGACATGCATGTTATATTTGTCAGTGTTAGGTAACGTCAACTTTGTACAAAAGTAAAGGTAGAAATGAATAAAAATATAAGTGAATGTGAAAACAAAGCACAACATATCAACGATATATTTCTTTGCTAGTTTCCTACGTAGGACATAGATAATACGTATTACACAATATATAGATATTAAATGGCTTTGATTAAATGAAAGGAAATTGAGAGTGATTTACATTAATTACTATTGTATCTACACTACGAAAAAATATAACAGAAGTAGAAGAATTATAATAAAAAATATATAATGGGAAGGGAAAATATAATGTCATTGAGATGTCATTTACAAAATAAAATACGGATGTTAATGTCAGGCAAAACGAGAAATAAATCTACAACAGAAAGATACGGATAGATAAAAAAAAAGTTACATAAACAGATGTGTGTGTGTATTTTGAAAAATTATTTTACAAAATGAAAATTTCAACGGGAAACCATTACACAACCCAATTTTTACCTCATTATTATTATATAAGTTAAAGATACTCGTAAAATTTCTTATGCTGCTATGTATCTTGATTACAATGCAATAAAGTAGTTTAAGGTTGAAGGTGTTATCTTTTTTAAATGCTCAAAAATTTATATAAATGTGACTCACTGTTGAATGAAAAAAAAAACGTGTTATGGTTTCCCGAAAAAAAAATGGGATCACAGAAGTATCAGAACGTACAGAAGAGTATTTAAAGATGGAACGGATTTGTACACTAAAAGTGAAGATAATTTACAGGCTAAACTAGAAAGAAAATGTATGATGAAGAGAATAAAACAGAAAGACGGTGCAAGATAATCTTGTATCGTGATATTTTTACTAATTTTTTGGTGGGGGAGGAGATGGGCATACCTGCTGTGCCACGATTGCACACATCTGAGGGATACGAACGTCTGCACATGTCAAGTCTGCAAACAATAAATAAACAAAAATGATTGCCCGGTCAAAAATCGGGGATTCGATCTCTCCTTTATGCATTTCGCTTGAAATTCGTGCAAGTGTCTGTTCGTTCGTTTGTCCAATCTAAATCCTTTCAGTCCACGTGAGTCAGAACCCTGTTATCGCCTACCATCAATACCAGCCAGAGACCCAATTCGAAAGCAAACTTCTGTAGTTGCAGCGCCAAAGGTATTGATAGCAGGAGACCGTGTTAAATAAATAAATAACTTAGTTGTTAGTAAGATATCCCGTTTTAAATAAATAATGCAGCAGCATCAGCAACTGTGGTCCCAGTGCGAGACCATTGATAAATATAGTTTTTTTTGTTTGTTTGTTTGGTTTAAGAGAACTATAAAATTGGCGATTCCATTTAGATCCTATTATCTCCTGTTAGTAATTAAATAAAATGTATGTACACAAACAATGAGGAAATCACTCGTAAATAAAAGCCATTTTTTTGCAGTTCCGTACCAGCGGTTCCTTTGGTGCAACGGCCGCCCTTTCTGCGTCGACACATGTCATACCTATATAATCATCAAAGGTTTCATAAAAAATAATGCCATCTACTCGTGTTGGCGCATCAGTAAATAAATATACGTGAAATAAGAGTAATGTTAAAAGAGACTGACTTTGTGATGGCCACTGCGATGTCGTATACCGGAAGCCTCCTTTCTCTAAACAAGTATTTCCCCATGTCCGTTAGCGCTGCTGCAGAATCGATGGCATCTCTTCCTACTCTGTTTCTCTCCAGATACGGCGTAGCGTCTCTTCCCTGTAACAGAACATTTGACTAAATGTGGAATTCTCTCTCTTTTTTCAGATGGCGAGTGAGCAAATACTGAAGTTTCTAGCTGATCAAAATCGTCCTTTCAGTGCGAACGATGTTGCGCAGAATGTGGACAAGGAGTTCGGAAAATCCGCGGTTCAAAAAGCTTTGGATAAACTGGTAGGGCAGCATAAGGTGATGATCAAGATGTACGGTAAGCAGAGTATCTATTTCCTCGCTCAAAGCGATGCCACGTCGGATATGCCGGATCAAGTGAGACGTTTGAATCGGAAGATAAACGAGAAGGCGCTTGAACTTGAGAAAGAAGCCGATAAATTGAATTCGAGAAAGAGCGAGTTGACTAGACTTCAAGGGACGAAGTCTTTGAGCGAGGTTCGTATGGAGTATCAGCAGCTGACAGATGAAATCCGAGCTTTGAAGGAGAAACTGGAAAAGTACGACGACGGAAATGCCGAAACTGTTTCGGACGAGGAGCGCAATGCCGCGTTGAACGAGCGCGAGCAGATTATTAAGGAGTACAGGAAGCGGAAGCGGCTCTGCATGGATGTAGTCAATGCAATCATGGAGAGTTATCCAAAGACAAAGAAACAACTGTTGGAGGAAATCGGCATAGAGACCGACGAGGAAGCTGACTTCAAAATAAACGAATGATCTTGTATTACTTACCCTGCTGATTATTATGCCCGCAATTGATATCCTAATCTTTGGTCCTTTGAGTAGCTTATACCTGAGATCGACTCCGTTCCAAAACGAAACGAAATATCTTTTAATCTGGAGATTGTCACCACCGTGCAGACGGTAACCGTCGTAGTCAACTATCACCAAAATCTCTGGGTAAATGGTGTACGGAGCTTCGCGTTTCCTGCGCGTGGAATTTCGATTCGCCGACACCACGTCCCTCCGGTAACGTTTACTCAGATGGTCTGGTTCCATGAAAGCTACGAAAATACATTATGAGTTACAACTAGATAACTAGTTTGCAGTTGCATATACCATAATCGCTATCCGTGTCTTCGTGGCCATCTTTTCGCTTAAAAACTATATGGTGAGCGGTTTGTTCTGTATCCAGATTGAAAATGTCATCCGTGCTCTTCCTGTGCAACGGCCTTCCCGTATCAATGGCCACTTCTCCGCTCAACTCTCCATCGGCGTCCAAGAACATTTCGTCATCGTACTCATTACTCGTTGATGATTTCTTCGTCGTGGTCTCTTTGAGAGATGACTTGGGTGTCGTGGCCACTGCTATCGGATGCAGTCTTGAGGGTACAGGTTTAATCACTAAATCATGTCCAATGCTTCCCTCCTAAACATACAACATAATACTTAAAGTAAATAACATTTTATTTTGCGATTAGGAGCATCGCTTGGACGCTTTTCTAAAGTAATATTGGTAAAGAGTGCTTCCTTTGCATATTGCATAATTCATTAGCAATGCAGAATAATCCGTTTAGAAACACGAAGAAGCAAACGCTCGCCTTTCTTCTTCCTCGTATTCATGTATGATTAATGCATCTTTTTTTTATAGCTAATTACAACGTGTGAGCGAATCGAGGTTCCGAAGAAAGCGTTTTTAATGGTAACTGAATTCCTTTTCTAAAGCCACACACTCGTGAAACAAACAGTGCACCAATTATTTCGTAATTCCCGCGTCTCCAATGCGTTTTCAAAATTCAGTTGCACAATGATCGACGTTTAGAATTAGCATCTATTGAAACAAGTTCTACAAGTCGACAGCTTCGATTCCGGTATATACAAATATGACAAAAGGGAATGCGATAATAAATAAAACGTATTGTTGTTGCCTTGTTATTATATTTGAGACAAATTGCTTTCATTATATGTAATACTAAATATTGTTTACGGACGTTGCGTAATACGTTTTGTAATACCTATGACTCCATAGATTTCATTGTCATTATTAGTTTTATTTGATCTGATAGGACTCATTTATAGAATAGATTGTTATAGTTATTGCATTATTATTAGACAAAGAAGTTAATTAAACTATATCATTTATAAAGGAAGTTTTAAATTAATAGTATATTCATTTGATGCGAGATATCAGTTGAATTTAATGCAATGAATCTTGTTAATTTCAACAACAGTAATATTTGTTATCGTGTCAATTCGAATCAATATTAAAAGTAGAGTAATTTATGTTGAGTTGTAGATTCAATCGACATTGAACATTAAATTACCGCCAATGCGTCCTTCCTTATATGCTTCGTGTTAATTACATTAATTATAAAACCGATAATGAATGACTTATGAGTTCGGAACGGGAATTCTGAGCTGAGCGAATATCACTTGAAATTCCGTCCAGAACACCGCTTTCGCAACCCATTGTTTCCCCGTCTCTGCAACTTAACCTTTGCGTGATTCCGATCTGCGCGATTCGTGCAATCGCTAATTATCCGACCAATAATTTCGAGCGCGATACATTGCTTAATTAAATGGATCGACGGGACGTGTTCGGAGACGTCGTGATCCATGCTGAAAATCATACAACCCCTCTGTCATCGAATCGTAATGGTCAATTCAAGTTTTCTTACAATTCACGTGGGAAATTCAGTTCTGCGTTACGCAACAAAGGATGGATGGATGGATTTGTGGGTGTAATAAACGGAAATTTAAGTTCAATAAACGCTCAGTCTCGTGTTTCATAAGTGGAAACGTTGGAGATCAAACACCTAATTCATGGACATAAGTTCAAATCTTTTATACCTTTTTATTATATAATTAGTATTTATATATTATTTTGTTGATATATGTTATTATACAGAGAACGGTGCACTCTTTCCTAAAATAGACATTTTATGTACAATCCCTTATATTTAATAGCAATAAGTACTCGGAAGATTTTTCACTTTTCTGACGTGGCAAGAAGCAAACACGTTTTTTTTACGGCACGGTCACATTTTTTAAATTATTCTTTGAATATTTAGTTTTCTAAAGCCCATCTTTACATAAATATTCATGATATTAGAATTTTAATGGTTTATTAAACATTTATTTCTTATTTAAACTGTTGTCTGGAAGACATTTCTAAATTTATATTACTATTAAAATAAGCTTGATAACTTTGGAACACCCATACCTCGCTATACGGCCGCTCTTTATACGGCATTTCGCTATAACGGCCCTCTTCAATTAAGGAACGTTTTCGATTAACGGCATAAAATGTTGCTAATATTGTGCAAGCGCAATCTTTGATTCCTTATACGGCTTTTCGGTTTGCGGCCAAGTTTCGTGGAACGTATCTAGGCTGTAAAGCGAGGTATGGGTGTATATGCTCTCTATCACATTAATTTATTTTATAGCAATAGCCTGGGCATAAATTACTTTTTATAGTATTGTGAATCTCTTGTAAAAATTCGTAGATAACATAACATTTTATAAAATGGAGAGTAAATTTGAGGAAAATGGTGCTAGTTACAAATCTACGGATACAATTATATTGAAACTCGAACATTTGAGTGTATTCAAACATTAAATTAGCATAGTTAATTATTGTGAAATGCATTAAATTTGTGATCAAAATAGATGAAATATGGTACTAGTTACAAATCTAGAAGTACCAACATATTGAATCCTATACGTTTGACATTAATAACTGCATTTTATGTTAAGAATTGGAAGAATAAGTGAAACCTATTGTGTAACTTATATTACAACTGGAAGAACACAATTAAAATTAGTGGTAAGCTCCTATTTCATTCTTTCAAAGTGCTGACATTATATAATGTTGTGAAGATCTACGTATTGTCTTTGTATTCGAGTAACACAGTTTGGTTTAATCCGCTCTTAGTTTGCATTTGCATTCTTTGTGCAACGGAAATTATCAGAAATCTGCAGTAAGTGAAATAGAATTAATGCGAATGCAAATTCCGCGGCTGTTGCAATACAGTTAAGCACACACACACACATGTCACATTGTTATTCTC
Source organism: Nicrophorus orbicollis (assembly GCA_018845635.1). Lineage (NCBI taxonomy): Eukaryota > Metazoa > Arthropoda > Insecta > Coleoptera > Silphidae > Nicrophorus > Nicrophorus orbicollis. The sequence goes on along the minus strand of JAFMTC010002188.1, from coordinate 10,798 downwards.
GTAATTATTCAGAATGGAATTTTATAATATGTGTATTACATTATTTTATATTGTTGTTGATATAATCGTTGCGTAACGTCGACCAACGAACGGAAAGAAAGGAACAGTACAATTTGACTTGGCAAAGACACTATTATTCATATTACTGGTTTATTAAATAACATATTGTTGCTTTCATTTGCAGACAATAACTTAATCTAAATTGGTAAATATCGAAAAAGATATCAATTTATTGGTAGATCGGAAAAAATATAAGGTAAAACGTTCATGGTTTTTACATCAAATTTGTTTGTATTGTATCATTTACGATATTATATAACAATTAGTATTGTACCAAGTTTTCTTCCTGACAAATTCCATTAATAAGTCAATATTTTCAGGATTAATAGATACGTCGTGTAGACCAAGAAGTTAGTACTTTTCAAAAGTCTCTTTCATATCATTAGCAATCAACTAAATGCAATTGAATTGAGGAAATTTCATCTCTAATTAATCAACTCAATAATATACATTAGATGAACAAATTCAATGTATATAAGATTTGCAAAGAATAACAAATTAGTTATTAAATATTTGTATTGGAAAATTTAATTTAAAATTACTTTTAGTTAATCAAATTCTTCTTTTGTAAATTGATTCGGTCAAATATAATATTAGGTGGACCAGATAGTAATGTCGTTTTTTACATTAAAATGAAATAGATAATTTTGTAACAAGCTCATGTCATCAATAACTTTTAACCATTTAGTTTGTAAATTTTGAATATCGGATCTATAAAAATCAATTGGTTTTAGAGCAAAATGTCTGGATTTATGATATCATCCAAATTTCATATCCAATGAAAAATTGGTCCAAGAAATAGTTCTATGTTGTGCAGTAGAAGCAATAAGTTGTATCTGGTGGATGATTTAGCTTTGGATTGTGGGACCTGTTTACTTTACCAATCTGCTGTAAATGTTATTGGACCAAGGTTGATTAAGAGTGTTTGACAACTATTAGATTATGTGGTATGCTTCCATTTCCGCTCTTAACACGTCATTGCCTCAAGTTGTTTGTCATTTTGATAGATACGCGTTGGAAAGATCAACATTACCGAATTTGAGCTTAGAAAACCACCTATGGTATTCACGAATGTCCAATGCAAAAGTTTTTGGTAGCAACTGTTGCGTAACTAACCTTGTGAAAGTCAAATAGAAAATA
>JAFMTC010002166.1:136989-180927 GCA_018845635.1 Nicrophorus orbicollis | reverse complement strand
AGAATAAAAATGAACACTTTGATCTGTTGATGGTCGAGTACATGATGCCGGCGTTCTTCTCTTTCAAACATCGATTCAATTGCCCAATGATCGGTCTGACATCTTTGGATTCACCATACCATGGCCACGTGGCAGTCGGAAACCCAGTTCACGCAGTACTATATCCTGAATTCTCTATGATGTTCAAATCTGAAAAAATGAGTTTCTTAGAAAGGCTACAAAGCTTCTTGTTTCTCCAATTTTCCCTATACTATAGCGACTTCAAAGCATATCCATTGGAAGAGCTTACAAAGGCAAAATACTTTGGCAGCGATTATCCTTCACTCAACGATATAATGGCTTCAGTCGATATGCTCTTTATAAACGTGAATCACATTTTCCATACTATTAGACCGTTGACACCAGCCACAATTACAATTGGACCATTCACGCATATAAAACCACCCAAAACATTACCAGAAGTAAGTCAATAGTAATAATTTATTAATTATCTATTGAACATAAGAATTTCAGGACTTGCAAGTCTTTTTAGACGAAGCGAAAGAGGGAGTAATTTATTTCAGTTTGGGCTCCAACGTGAGGAGCAAAGATATTCCGGAGGAAACGCGCAACATCATTCTGAAAACATTCGCTAAACTCCCATACAAAATCTTGTGGAAATTTGAAGCAGAAAATCTTCCCGGAAAACCTGACAACGTTAAAATAGTCAAGTGGCTTCCGCAGCAAGATGTACTAAGTAAAACAAAAATCTGAATATTGAAAAATCTCTTATTAATTAAATTACTTCGTCGTAGGACACAAAAACATTAAATTATTTATCAGCCAATGCGGATTACAATCCTTGGAGGAAAGTATGTACAATTACGTGCCCGTGCTTGGCCTACCTTTCTTTGCCGATCAAATGAACAACGGAGTCAAATTAGAATTACACGGGTTAGGAATAGCCTTGGACTATAAAGAATTGACGATGGAAGAATTCTCAAACAGCATCAACGAAATGATAAAAAATCCAAAGTAAAATTTAAAATATTTGAATTAATTATTCTATTAAATTTATATATTTTAGATACAAAAACAGAGTTACAGAGTTAACAAATTTGGTTAAGGACGAACCTATGACTGGTTTGGAGAAAGCCATTTGGTGGACGGAGTACGTCTTGAGGAACAAAGGGGCGCAACATCTGAAGGGTCCAGCTACAGACATTCCTACATATCAGTATTATTACTTGGATATAATTTCCTTTTTTGCATTTTTACTATTTTTAATAGTCTCATTCAGTTATTTCATCGTCAAAAAAATTTACAATTTTGTCTCAAAAAAGATAAAGCGTGATTAATTATCTATTATTTATCTGTCAAAATAAGTATATTTATTTCTAGCAAGAATATGAAATATTTTTAATATTTTGTTTTCTGCATTTGGAACTACATTTAAATATTATTGTTATTAGCAAACTATTAAAAAATTGTCTGGTCTATTTTTTACCGATCCATGAAAAAACGGCAATGTTGGTATTTTTCCAATAATTGATATATTGTCACTCATAATTTTTAAAGTATATAATAGTTTATAACTATAGATTGTTGAATATTCGGTACTGATTTATGGGCCCAAATGATTTAGGGGTCCCGAACATTCGCCTAAATGGCCAGTCCTTGAAACGGTATTTCTTATACAATATAAATCTGCGAATGCGGCTATACTTATTGACAAACCAATCAATGTCATGTGTATCATAAAAAATAATATTTTTTTATTTTGTACAGATGTTGGCATCAAGTCTTTTTATGTTTTTAATAAGTTTTTTGTATTTATTCTTGACTGATGAAGACACCGAATGGCATAGTCTTAGTAAAGGAAGCTAACGAATAACATAGTCTTACAAAGTATCACATAGCCTTACAACGATAGACAGATAATAATATTATTATTAGATAAACCGAATTTCAAATATGCATTGAATGAGACTCGAAAGTGAGACTTTCATATAATGTTGTAATATTCCTTTTTTTCTGAAAATATGTATTACATTTAATAATTTGTATTACTGAGAAGTTGATTTCCTTTTTTGTTTTGTAAAAAGGCAACATTTCAAGTATCTTTCTTTAACACAGTTCAGCAAAAAAAAATTTGATCGATCGAAAGGTCTGATTCGATTTTTTGCCAATAAATATTATTGAATAATTAATATTTGAAACATATTTAAATATTCACGTAATTTTTATATTTAATAAATTCAAGTAGAAGTAGATTCGAAACTGTATAAACATTTATTTACTTTCAATATATACAAAACAATTACAATGATTCAAAATACAAATATAAAATAAAAGAGTTACAAGACATATTAAAAGTATATGTAAAAAAATAAAAACATATTTTGTTTTAAAGTTTGCATCACTTTGGTGGTATTACATTTCTTTTATCAAAAATTATCGCAAAATTTACAAGTCTATCTTCCAATTTCTTCATCAAATTGTACGTTAATTTGACATGCGAAAGTAACGCATACATTATATTCTTGTCTTTCTTACTAGATTTTCTGTTTTAGAAAAGGGAGATTTGATAATATTTATCAAAAATAATCTGGTTAAAATGGCGGTCTTTAAATGATTCCAAGAGTTTGTCCATAATTTTTTTATAGTTCATACATTCATTCCAAAGGGCTTTTTTCCTGATGAAATCGTACAAGTATTTCGATAATACCTGTATTTTTCGGAGATGGATGATAGCTTGCTTCAATAATCCCTTCTTCAACATATTTGGAGACTTCTTGAAGATTGTAAACATAGCTCAAACTTCTTCGGTCTGCTTTCAGAGTAATGTCTTCGAAGAACAGTATGACCTTTGAAGGAATTACTCTAGATACATTTGACTTTTTCATTTGGTGTGTGTCTGGTTGCCACGATATTTACAATCTGTCCTTTCGGACATTAAGTAAAGAACAATTATTACACCTTTTACTCAACTATTTTCTTCCAACTCTTGCTTAATTCCTCAATAGTCATGAATTTAGCATTTAAGACAGGCAGCGTGCAGTGTTGTCACTGTTTACCAACATTCATAATCTAAGAAAATGCTCGCGATAACGAATGAATGTCGGGAATTTGGTATAGTCGGGATAACGGGTGTCGGAAATTCTATGCAGTCAGGCTAACGGATGTCGGGCTAATGAGCGTCGGGAAAATGATTGACTGTAAGTCTAATGTCGGGACTTTGAGCGGGACCGGTAAGCAACGATATCCAACCCATCGCTAATCATTGACATTTATTTTGTACCCTTGGCCTAGAAGCAATATGAGTCACCTGCAATACCATCTTTACCGAACATTTTACATCTTGAACAAATATCAATCAACAGCTCCATATTTTTTTGATCCAGCAGATCTAATTACTATCAAGGAGCGTTAGTTTTACGACCCTTGGTAGGACGAACCCAGTCTAAGTAGCTCATTTCTTTCATACTCGTCGTTCGATAAGGTTCTCTCTGATCTTAACCTCTATTCCTTCGCCTTATCGGTTGTTATTGTCTGAATATATTGTCTTGTGTTATTGTGTACTCTTCATCTAATTCGCAACCCATCGAAGTCCCGAAGCTACATTATACGAAAATTGTAAGTATAAATTTAGGTAATATAATTATTAATATAGTGTATTATTAAGAAACTAAATTTGTAAACTGTGAACGAAAATGGTAATTTTTCAACTACCGCAGATCACTTTTGGTATATAAAAACTGTAGGTTTTCTATTAAAGTAACATAATACAAATATTTATATTTTAAGAAAATAATTCATTGAGGATATGACGAGGATATAGATTCTATATTGTCAACGTCATATGCTTCCTTTACCAATTAAACTAATATATTTATTTGTTTATATTATAAATTGTCTATAATTTTATTTTTTATTTGCAATGTTATTTGTTAAACAACAAAGTGGATCATTTAGTGAAGGCATTCAAGAATACGTTGAAAAGTTCCGATTCAAAAGATGTATAAGATAAAAATTGACCGCCTCTTATGACGGCCCTCCTATTGATCAAGCACAAGAAGTGTATGCCGATGAAATTTATATGCAATTAGAAATACTTAATCGTTTGGACTAAATCAAACTAATTGTATTTTATATGTATTATTTGTATTATATTTAATAAATATATTTTTTAAAGTATTATTTTGTTTTATATATCTATTCTTCTTGAAGTCATTAGTTAATGAACTCCTTTTTTTATTGAAAAAGTAATCTATCTGCAAAAAAAAATGTTCCAGTCTTGACAGTAATTAAAAAATATGAAGGTTGGAGATTAATCTACCGACTAAAGTACATTGTTAACTTAAAAGAAATGTATATAAGGCATGCCATATTCATACATATTACTAATTTGATTAGTAAAACCGTATGCTTTGGTGGTGTGATTTTCTTGTAATATGCATTCGTTGAGAACCAAGTTGCATTTGTAATTTATCTGAGCATTTTCGACGGATACCTCTATATTACACCAATTGTTAACCTTGGAGATCTGAGTGTCTGAATAGCAGGTCTTTAAACTTGGATGCCATAAGTCCATATGGATTTTATAATTTCTTTATACAGAAGTAGTTTATTGTTAATAGCTGTTTTTACAGTCTTTCCCAGCTTTTTTCGCTTTGTAGTTTTATATTTCTTCCTCGTTATACATCCAGATGTATGCCAACTTCGTTGCATTGACCTTGATTCTACACTTTTTAAACCGGTAGGCGACGGCATCCAAGTTTGATTGAAGTGTGTGTGAGGCTATTGTTGGGTCTTGATGAGATAACAACGTTGTCATCAGCAAATAAGACCACAATAACGTGCTGAGAGATTGGAAGATCGGCTGTGGAAATTAGGTAAAGCAAGAGTCCAGAGAAGCTTCCTATAAGAACACCAGAGAGAATGCAGTATAGTGAAATTCATTTATCTTTGCATTTGATCTGAAAATGCATCCCAGTTAGTAAAATTTGAAGATGATGTGGGAGAAACTGTTTTAGTCTGTATAGCAATCCTCCATGCTATAATTGATCGAACTTCTAAGAAGTACGATGGAAGTGCTCTTTTCTTCGGGATTTTGCCAATAATATTTACTACATGATACATAATGTACCACAGTACAATGATGTATACGAAATTCAAATTTAGAATAAACTGGATTATTTTGTTGAATTCTTCGATCCTTTGGTTAATCGGTACATTGCTGCTGGAGACTTCAATGAAAAGCATACCATGTAGGATTCAAGACTCATCACAACTTAAGGCCGAAAGCTATGCGCAATCTTACATACACATCCATCGGCAAACCGACATACTAGCCAATAGACAGGGCCAATCATCCAGCTGTGTTCGATATCGATATTTTTAAGAATATATCCAGAAACTACATTTTCACGGACACGAGTCTGGAACTCTCTTCAGACCATTTGATAATACTTGTGATTCTGTCGTCAAGAATCTTGAAAGAAGAAAAACCTTGAATATCTTGAGTCAGTTCTAATAGAGGATATTAGGCTGAAGTAGGATCCGGATCGAGAAAACGCTGTAGAAGATCGCACCTCTTCTATATAAACTGCTGCATGGAGAGTTACATCTTCACTGTCATCTCATAGTATTGCCTTTAAATGTTCCGTAAATGTATGTAACCTGGTGAATGAAAGGTAAAAGCTGAGGAAGATCTGGCGAAACACCCGCCATCTGGATGACAAAACGCGCCTGAATGCAGTAACCAGACGGGAACACAACATTGCGTTGCACAATTATCTCGGTAGTCTGTCTGTATACGAAGCTACTGAATATTAAATGTGGAAAGCAACATGCACATAAAACGAGTAAAACACAGAGTGTCGCTTCTTCGTCAACCGGAACGTAGCTGGGCAAGGAGTTGTATGCTGGCTGTACGATCTCATAGAAGATACGCTCTTAAGTTTTCGGTATTAATTAATCATTTCCTTCCTAACTGCATCCTCCTCGTACGACTACGATTCCCCAAAGTGGTGACCCCGACGTGATTGTTTTTTTTCTGCTTGACTGAAGAGGGCGCCACAGAGTTATAAAGATGAGCTGAATGACCAAATGTCACTTTAACATGACGTAAGTTGAGCTGAACATCGATTTGGGGTTTGATTTTAATATCTATTAGCGTGAAGATGGTCACACTCATCTGCAAGCTATATTATTTGGCCAAATACTATAACATGGTATAATAACATTTATTGCGATAGTTACAAATAAACAGGAAAAGTAATTATAATCAAAGTTATACAATATTAATTGAATTAACCCATATCAAAAAAATCTTGAAATTATTTTTTATGAATCTGCTGCTTAACTATTTGTCTAACGTCGTTTAGTTGACTATCGCCCACTTGTTGCGTTCTCAAAATCGACTATTTTCCAATTATTATTAATTAACATTAACCGAAGTATTTCGGTATTCTCAAAGGTATTATTATTATTATTAAAAATATACTGTGTCTAAATGATAGAACTCAGGACACTGTGGAATAATATCTTCTGATGTCATTGTGAAATCTCTGTCTTAGTGGTTATAATTTCTATATTAACTATACAGACATGGTTCTTTCCTAAGAAACAGTCAATGACTTAACTAAGACTAATTACCAAAAAATTAAAAAAATAAAGTTTAGTTTTTACATTCATAAAGTTAAGACATTATCTATTAAATTTAAATATTACAATATATATAGTCAAATTACATTGAATATATTTTAACTAATATGTATACTTGTTAGCAAAGTCGATTGTAAATTGCCAGAACGAATTATTTTACAACATTTTCCCGTTTGTTTAGATTACTTTTGGAGCGTATCTAACCAATATTTTATATTAATAGCTGCGAGTTGCTTTATCGCATTATTTAAAGTAAAATATTTCACGGCCAGGAAGTCAGTGATAAAATGAAACTGAGATTAATAAGTCTGTTATTGTTTGTTGCAGGCGCTGCCGAAGCTGCTCGGATTCTGGGCATATTTCCGATTCCCTGTTATAGCCATCAAGTTGTATACCAATCCATTATAAAAGAATTAGCAAATAGAGGCCACGAATTGGTCGTTATAACCACCGATCCAATAAATAAACATTTTATCAATTTAAGACAAATCGATGTAAGTTACGCTTACAAAATATGGAACAGGTACAATTTTACGACAATAGTTAACAAGAGCTACAAGAACTCTGTCAAACTAATTACATCAACTATCGATATGTTGAATGATATCACTGTATACGAGTTGGAACATTATGAAATCCAGAATTTGATTGCTGATTCCCAAGAACATTTTGATTTGCTGATGATCGAATACTTATCGCCTACGTTCATTGCATTTAAGCACCGATTTAACTGTCCGATGATCGGGATTTCAACGTCTGATTCAAAAAATGCGGGCACTGGGCTGTGGGAAATCCAGTTCACTCAATACTTTATCCCGACGATTCTATATATTTTAATTCTGAAAAGAATTATTTCTTCGATAGATTAAGACGTTTTTTATTTGCTAATATTATACAAATATTCATAGATACGATTAATATTCCTCTATACGAATCGACAAAAGTGAAATATTTTGGAAATAGCTGTCCACCTCTGATGGATCTTATGCATTCAATCGATATGCTCTTCATAAACACAAACCAGATTTTCCACACCATAAGACCATTGACACCAGCTACCGTTACCATAGGCCCATTCATTCATATAAAATCGCCAGAAGATCTGCCAGAAGTAAGTTAGTAACTATTTGACTCTTTAGTTAAAAAGTAAATTATTATATTTTAAGGAATTGAAAGTATTTTTGGACGAAGCTAAAGAGGGAGTAATTTATTTCAGTCTTGGCTCAAACATGAAGAGTAAAGATATACCGATAAAAACGCGTAATATTATTTTAGAAACATTCGCCAAACTTCCATACAAAATCCTTAGGAAATTCGAAGAGGAAAGTCTACCAGGAAAACCTGATAACGTCAAAATTGTCAAGTGGCTTCCACAGCAGGATGTCTTAAGTAACAAAAAACATTGTGAATTTAGAAAATAACTTATAATTAAATCATTTCATTCTAGGACACAAAAATATTATATTATTTATTAGCCAATGTGGATTGTCGTTGGAGGAAAGTATGTATAATTATGTACCCGTTCTCGGCTTACCTTTGTTTGCCGATCAACCCAGCAATGCTTTCATGCTAGAATTGAAGGGGTTAGGTTTGATCTTGGATTACAATGAATTAACTGCTCAGAAATTTACGTCCAGCATCAATGAAATTATCAACTATCCAAAGTATGTAAGAAATACTCTAAAATAATTGATTATTATTATTATCAAATTTAAAATATATAATTCAGGTACAGAAATAGAGTGAAAGAGGTAACAAATTTAGTCAAAGATGAACCACTGACAGGTTTAGAGAAAGCGGTTTGGTGGACGGAGTATGTCTTGAGGAACAAAGGGGCGCAACATCTGAAAGGACCCGGAATTGATTTTCCTATGTATCAGTATTACTATATCGATATATTTGCTTTATTCCTGTTTGTTCTATATTTCGTATTATTGCTAACTTATTTGCTAATCAAAAAGTGTTTAATATTTTTTGTTAGAAAAAGTAAACGCGATTAATTTGAAATATAATTTTACTTTAGAATGTTATTTTTCAATTAAAATATCATAGCTTTTGTAGAAATAAAATTCCAGTAATTCAACGATTTAACAAAGAGTTATTTGTATTGTTATTTTGAATAATAACTCATTATACTTTAAATTCCTTAAATCTTAAATATTGCAAACCCAAACCCTGTTCAGTAATTAATTTTGATAAAAAAAATACAACAACAAACTGGTTATTAAGAAATAATTTTTAAAGATAATATTATTGCTTATATTTATCAAACTTCAAGTAATAGGAATAAACAATACATAGGAAACAATGCTTAAGGGAAAGCTTTAGAAAAAATGTGCATAATTTTGTGCAGTGAGTTTAACAAACTATGTAGAAAATCTTAATTATTTATGTTTAGTTTAATTTAATATCCAATTTGAGATTGTATTTCAAAGAAGATTTATTTTATTTTATAAAATATAAGTCATGTCAATTGGAAACTTTTATATTATATTAGCAGAAGAAAAAAGAAAATACAATTATTACAACCGCTGCAAAGTGCTATACACCATAGGTCTTTGCCCATCTCTCTCCCTACTTCTATACATTTAGTAATATACAATAAGATTTAAAATCGATCTATATGTGTCTACTCAGGATCAGATTTAAAAAGACATAAAGAACATATTTATTATATTTTAATTACAAGTAGGATAGTAATACATTTTCTTTATAAACTTTAGCCCATACGTCGAGGCACTAGAAAATGGTTGATAAATTTTAAAACTAACTTCTAATCTATTTTTGAAGAATTCTATCAGATTTATAACAAAATAAAGCACATACTAAAATGAAATATGTACTTAATTTTCATATGATTGTTCATTTTGTAATTTGTCTATTGCGATATGTAAACATTATTAACAATTCAAGCATGACTAAATATTCAATAAATATAATCTTCACATCCTCACAACTGCTTACTTAAATTAAAATCACAAAAAATCTCAACGGAAAAACAGCAGGATGGACATAATTCATAAACTTTTCTAAAAAATCATGCAACTACATAATCAATACGCTGCACTCGCCATAGTGTTTTTAGGATTAGGTTCTATAAAGAAATCAAATATTAGAGTGTCTCTAATAGACCTCCCTTCATATAGAACTAAATTCCACAATTCCAATTCATACATTACATTCAGCTACAACAAGCTGATTTTCAGGATTATATTAATTTTCAGAATTATATTATATAAAGTCATGTTAGAACTACTGATAACCAATTAAAAAAATAATAATTTATAATTAAAACGATTATCCTAAGTAAATTCAGTTTTAAAGACAGGTACAACTTTAAATTAAGTATTTTATCTTTTATGAACGTTCGATATTTGGAAATATACTTGCTGCAACCTAATATTAATTAATTACTTAAAATATTCGACTTTCCAAACTATAATTTACCTAGAATAATTACTGTATATATAAAAAGTAATTATTAATTTCATAGATGCTAGATTTACTTTGTAAAATGGGAAACTATGACTTAAAATATGCGCTAATACATAACTGTTTACTCTAACAGTAATATAAACTTCGATATTCTAAAAAGGCGTCGTCTATAGTTTTTCTATTTTCCATTTACTTGAAGATACTATTTTTTTTAAACACAACCGGTGTTAAACGTAGAGGGACCTGTGAACAAGTGTTGTACTCTGAGTGCATCAGATTGCCAGAACAATTCGTAAAATTCATGTCACTACAAAGGGAAACAAATTCCAACTGCTCACCGCGACAGATAATGGACCAGAAACATCGACATCCCCTGTCGATTACCAACTAAATCAACCGCCAAGCCAATATTCAGATATTGTCGAACTAAAAGACACCTTGGACAAAATCGCCAAAGATTTAAAGTTAGTAGGTAGAACACAAATGAAGGTATTAAACCGCAGGACGGAAACATATACCAAAATCATTAATTTCTTAAAAAATACGAACTGACAAAAGGACCACTATCAGTGTTCTTCGTCGACCTAGAACCAAATAGCAATAAAGATGCCTATAACATCGAATATGTTGCCGGATGCAAAGTGGTAATCGAACCACCATAACAAAAGAGGGAAGTCCTTCAATGTACGAAATGCCAGCGATATGGACACACTAAATCTTATTGTGACAGACCCCTCATTGTGTAAAATGTGGAAAAGGTCACTTAACCCGTGAATACAAAATACTTGTGCACTCTGCAATGGCGCTCACTCACTGAGGAATAAGATACCGACCGTAAATAATAAAATACGCGACCCGACCTAACATTGTGCTGCGCAACACCTGGCCAAATATCACGTACGCTCAGGCAACAAGTGAAAAGAAAAGGGAGAATATTGAACGCGAATGACTTGAATCAACACACCCAAGAAACAAAAGCATTTCTTATAGATAAAAAGGTAGATGTAAAGCTAATATCTGAAACACACTTCACAAATAGGAGCTACATAAAAATTCCTAACTATACTATAATGCAAAACATCGCAACTGGGGCTCGAGATTGAAGACTCCCAGAAGAAGAGAACTTATGAAAACATAACTTTGAGTATCTGTCTACAAGGGAACCAACATACTGGCCGATAGATAGAAGAAAGATTCCAAATGTCATAGACTTTTGCATAATAAAAGGAATCTCCAAAAACTATCTCAACGCAGAATCTTGCTTAGACTTGTCATCGGACCACCACTCTCCAACCATCGTTATACTGAGTGCGCAAGCAAAGTGCAGACTAAAGTCACCATTAGTACACAACTTTAATAGATGAAAGCACAGTCTTGTACCTTCCTATTAAAATAGAAGAAGAGCTGAACACCTAACTTACTTTATTTAAAACGCAGCCTGGAATTCAACACCAAACGCACTGGATTTCAAAGAGGAATGTCACACAGCGCTCGAAATAAAGAATGCCTTAAGCGAAAGGATAAAACCAAGCTAAACCATGTTACAGAAACTCTAAAACGCATGTTATAAAAATACAAAAACGAAGGTATTCAAAAATATCTCGAAGAATTATCGCCATTCGAAAATTCAGATTGCTCTCTATGGAACGCTGCAAAAGAAAATAAAACAACCGCTCGCCACAATTCCCCAATCAGACAGTCCGATGGAAAATGGGCAAGAAGTAATAATAAAAAACAAAAACCTTTGTAAACCATTTCACAAAAGTGTTTCAAACCTTCCCATAGGACGACCCCGAACAAGAAAGTGCAATCTATTAATTCTTGGAAGCGCCATTCCAGATGGATCTGCAAATAAAACCATTTCAGCTTTATATGATGACTACTGAAGGAACTCCCACCAAGAGGAGTTAAACTAATAACCACGATATTCAATGCAATATTGCGTCTGGGAATATACACTGCTCAATGGAAGGTAACACAACTTATAGTTATTCCTAAATCCGGAAAAGCCTCAGAAGAAGTCATATCATACAGACCTATCAGCCTACTGTCTATTATATCTATGTTTTTTGAAAAGCTACTACTGAACGTATTCCCGGTGCTATCACTAGATAACGAATCTATTAATCCATCCTTAAACAAGTTTGGACATATGGAATACAGTTGTGGGGTTCAGCAAGCAACTCCAACATCGAAATACTGCAGCGATTCCAATCAAAAACTTTACACACAATTACCGATCCACCCTGGTATATCCCCAACAGTGTTTTATAAAGTAATCTTCAAATCAAAACAGTGAAAACTGAAATTACAAACTATAGTGAAAGGTATCAAGGAAGACTCCAATCACACCTAAATAAAGTAGCTGAAAATCTTCTAGTAAAGCAAATGCAAACAAAAAGTGATAAAAATGATAGGTTTTTGTGAAATATACATTTGTAAAATGATGCTCTGAGATTTCACAACTTCACTTTTCTGTGTACCTTCTATACCTTAACGCTAACTATTGCATCCTTTAACTAGATATTGTAAAAAGAACCTAACTTGGCTTGGGACATACCATTCGTCTATGAGTAAATTATGATAATTTTGTTATGTATGGTCTGAACAGAATATTGTATAATTTTAATAGTAGTATATATCTCGTATTAATTATCTTACTCTCTAAATAGTATCCTGTAGTCAAAAGTATTTGGTGGGAGTACCTATATTACACAAGAGCGCCTTGTATATTAGTGCCATTAGAGGCATACAGCAGATGCTTTTAAGAAATTACCAGATAATGAATCAAATTAACGTTCAAAGCGTACGCTTTAAAATATCAAAACAACCTTCGTATTAAAAAAAATGAGAACAATATGTTCCCTAATTGTTATTATTACTACACAGGACAACAATATCTACACGCTTATATAAAAACGAATATGTGCATATAAAATGAATAATACAATTAAAAAGTAGCATTAAATATTAAATTACTCTCTTTCTTTTAATTTTGTTTCCATAGTTGCATATGTTTCCTCCTTTTACCAATTCTGTATTCTTTGGAATCTAAATGTCCCTTACAAATATGTCCGTTATCCTTTCTTTGAATACAAGTTTCATTTTGTTATTATGTATTTGTTTCTCTTCGTAACAACTTTTAAACCAAATTACCACATGAAAATCTTAGGTTGATAACCCGCAATAATTTTTGTTAATATATTTCTTTTTTAGTTATTTTGAATATTGTGTCAATTTAAATATTGTCTTTTCCGAGCATAGTAATTAAAACTACAAAAAATGAACTTAGTACAATAAAAATTAAGACAAATGATAATTAAAATAAAATTCCATTGCTACAAAGGGATATATACCATAGGTATTCTGCCCTATTTTATTATTAAGATTATTTGAATTATACTGTATTTTGGCCAATAAATGATGCCTTATCTATAGTAAAAAAATGATAAAATTTAAAATATTTATATTTATTAAAAAAGTGTAGGAGAGGTGAGGCAAAAATTGATAGCAAAAGAGTTGAATTCTGACTGTCAAGGAAGATGGTCGTGTTTAATTTTTTAACATATAGTAAACATTTCATAGTCGAAGATTTCAGGGCGAATCCAAATATGGATGGTAACCCATCGACTAGGCTTGTAAAGGGTTTAAGTACCCGGCCGATGAAATGTCTTCTTTAAAGTATAAAAAGAAGTGGCCCCCATTCATTTTAAATTATCTCATTCTAAAAATCTCAGTGATGTTGGAGTCTGTTTACTTTATCACCTCAATGTAGAGTTGCTACATTTAGCGAATAACAGGGCTTGTGTACCTACAACCCATGAAAACTATAGATAGTAATCCACGAGACAAATTTTTGTTCGCAATTTTTTATATTCGTTTTCTTTGTTTTTTTTCTTTTATCAGTATTCGGAGTCAAGAGATATCGGGGTTCAAATGATTATAGATTTTAAATTTTATTGAAATAATATTTATTTTAGTCTCCTTAGAGCTCCTTCATACAGAATTTTCTCCCATATTAGAGTGTCGCTGTAATTTACTTACGTATAATATTAAGTCTGCCAGTTTTCATATAATGCGATAGTTTTACAATTAGATTAGTCCTTAGTAGTAGTTTTCTGCCTCTGAAATTCTGGGCAAGACCAGATACCTAACTTATTAGTGTAGTAGGGGACCTATTGGCATGTTGAAAAATCCTTTATAGGACATTCATTAAGCTCGTGCGTGTTCACGTAAATTGGACATCCCACGATATTATTTTTGCAGGTACGTTTCGTATGTCCGTTGCAAGCACTCGAAATACCGAAATGCTTTGGGTATATATCTGAAAAATATTTTTTTATAAGTAATGAACCTTGAGCTTGTTGAACTGATGATCGACTTCCAAAAGTTAATGATTGGTGAAGCAAATTTTGAAAAATATGTTTTCATCTAAAACCCATGAATATAACGGAAACCAATAAAAACTGAAGTGAACGAATTAGAAAAAGTGAATTCAAATTTAATTCAGATACTGACTTTTCTATTTTCATAAAGAAACGAAAAAAAAGGCTTACAATTGAAATACTGCGAAGATTGTTATGGCGCCACTGAGCATGGGAAAACATAGTTTCAAATTAATGTTATGATGAAAACACCATGAACATTGCAGAAGAAACGAAGGCCGCTTTAGGTGATGTAGATTAGGACAAATCAACCTAAATTTTAGCCCATCGATCTTTCGATAAAATTCCATCTAGGAGCAGGAAAATGCACGACAAATATATAAAAAGTTAACGTATACTTTCCGACATTACGGATTATTAAAAAATAATAATATTAGTCAAAATGAAAATGTTTCAATTTTTCCACCATAGACTTATGTTTTAAGATGTTATAATTTCTTAAGTAGAATATAAACTGATTATAAAATATATTATTATAATGCAAAATCAAAAATATTTGTTTATTTTGAAATTAAATCAACATTTGAAAGTATTTATTTCCTGGAATTCTAAATAAATTATCTCAGATACATCGATAATTCTTCTGGTTCATTGCTATAAAATGATGAAAATTTAATAAGAAAACTGATACTGTTGCTACAACTTATATTAAATTTGAAACATATAAATAAGCACAATATTAATCATTAATCTGAATTATGAATTTGTAACCACGTATCATTTAAAAAATAGCAACTTTGAGCTTTCTTTAATAAATCAATATTTTGCATTATAATATGTTCAGCATTTACAAGAATTTTATGTGGCGGCGAATGGTAGCTTACTAAAGGGGAGTCTGTATTTGGCACACTGTCGGCGTTGCGGACTCGGGCGATGGTTTGGCATGCTTCTCCACTTTCTCTACGTGGAAGTCTTGCACCGCTTCTGCACGGACTCCTAGATCCTAGATAGGTTGGTCTTCTCGTGCAAGTTGTCGATCCAGGTGTACCTGTACAAGGCGCAAGCAATTGTTTTGGTACACCTGGAGGATATTGAAGTTGGTATTGCTCGCGCTGACTAGACTGGAGAGCCGCAGGATGGTTTTGTAGAAAAGCAGCTTGTTGTTGGTGTCTAGCCCTTTAATCTGCGCCATGACCGGATAGAGATGCCTCATCATGCAGTAGAGACCATAGAGCATTTGCAATATCTACTTCTGATGTTAGTCGAAAGACTGTCATTAATATCGACTCCAGGTAACCTTTGAACTGTTTCCAATCAGTTCTGCTTGTACTCAGGGTTGGAGGCCTGGTTCGTTTCAATATTCTCGAGGACGATGTCAGATGTATTGGGGAATGATCCGAAGAGAGATCGAGGTTGGTGTTCATGCTGATATAGTTGCTGGGTATATCCCTCTCAATAGCAAAATCTAATACATCTGGATGTTTGACTCTGTCTATTGGCCAGTAAGCTTGACAAGTGCGTGAGATTACGCAACTGCATGGACTTAAGCAGTTCTCGAGCTTTAGTTGTTATAAGTCGGAAACCCCGCATGGTGTGCTTCGCAATGAAGTCTTCAGTTGCAATGTGAGCAGTGGGCAGAATACACTGGAAATTGTAATTTGACCTCTCCAGACCTCCACAACAACGCTAGTCGCCTGTAACTGCTCCTTCTGAAAGTTGAGCAATGCATGGTGTTTGATGCTGTACTTTATTATTAGCGCTGTTCCAGCATAGGCCATACCGTCGGGATGATTCATCTCGTACACAGTATAATTAGGGATGAAGATATAACTTCTAACTGTGAAGCGGGCCTCCGACAACAGAAAAATGTCTTAGTAGTTCACACTTATAAAGAATGTCACCTCTTTAATGTATAGCGTCAAGCCGTTGGCGTTCTAGGCTACTATTTTAAGTTATTTAAAATTCATTTTATCTTCATTAGAAGCTCGATAATTAGTACAATCTGTAATGACATGCCCACTGACGTGCTCCACGTATATGCCCCTGCTCCACCTGATGACGTCAAACGTCATCAGTTTACGCATCAGGGGCACATACACACTTCGCACCCTAGAGGCACGCTGCACCGATTCATTCTCCGGGTCACCCGATCCAAGGACGCCGACCAGGAGCGCATATACCTCTACACTGAAGACCTCCCTCCCGCATTTCAGTGACAAGCGGGGCGTATTTATGCAGCTTGGATCTCCTACACCTCCAGAGGGCCTCAAGACCATCCTCGAACGGAATGGAAATGTCAATGAAGATGATCCTTCTTCCCTCCTTTCCAGCAGGCTTAGTAATTTTGATGGAACGATGACTTACTCGCCGCTCCTAGACTGCGTGACGACACACAGCTCGTCCCGAACCGCGCTATGCACCTACTTCACCCCGCCCGGAGCCGTTCTGATTAGGACCTCAGGACTCCTTGGTGCTCCTTAAATCCTCTTTCACCTTGACTGTGAGGTTGCGGTCCGTGAGGTAACTGTGAATGACTTTTATTAAAGTCACTGGAAAGCGGTCAAAGGCCTTCTCCAAGTCGACGTACATGACCGCAGTGGCCCGGTCATTGAATCCCATGGTTATATCGTTAACCAATCTCGCCTCCTGATGAACTGAGCTGTGCGAGGCCGAGAATCCGTGATGTTCGTCAATCAGGATGTTATTTTCGGTGATGTGGCGGGTCAGCATGACTCGCTTGCAGATCTTGCTGACTGGACGTTGAAGGTACTTTCTTGCTTTCGAGATCGGGATCACTCGAGCCGTCTTCCATCTCATCGAGAATTTTCCCGAAAAAATATACTCCATATGTTATAGAAAATTAACAACAATTCATTCATTCATTTTAATGCCAAGATGAAAATATATTTTAATTTAGCACTGTAATTACTTCTTATTTAACTGTAAAATCATTATCAAATCTGTTATATCTTACTGTTAATCTATTTGAAAATGAAGGCTTTTACAAACCCATACACCCATATTGTTTTTCACTTTGTTTCTTTTATATTTTACCGTATTTTAATATTATTATTAAACATATTTATTAACAAATTGGACCAAAGGGATATTGGTCGAGGTTATTCTATACTATATTTTTTTTCTATAATTCGCAGTTTTCTCTACTGTAACATTTACGTTAATTTATTAAAATAAATGTTTTATTCAAATGTTATCATTCAGTTTTTATAAAAGAAAGCAGCGTATTATTTTTTTCTGTATTTAATCCTCGAATATTATTATAATATAGTTCGATTCCGGGCATAGTGCAGAGCATACGTATCGAAAAGAGGAAGAATAACAGCAGACAACAACAAAAAAAACATGACAGCTGTAAAACATTCAAAACTCCATAAAATCTACGAGTATCAATCCACTGATAAACTAACTCCTACGCAGTTTCGTGACAACTATATCTATAAATCACTCTACAAACAACTGCCAGCAAAGTTGAATATTAGAGAATGACGCATGCGCAGTTCACACGGATAGATGACCAGGCAGAAGTACTGACTAGTTGATGCAGAATCTATTTTCGAAAAACTCATTAAATACA
This sequence comes from Nicrophorus orbicollis, assembly GCA_018845635.1. Lineage (NCBI taxonomy): Eukaryota > Metazoa > Arthropoda > Insecta > Coleoptera > Silphidae > Nicrophorus > Nicrophorus orbicollis. The sequence continues at coordinate 162,864 of JAFMTC010002166.1, read as the reverse complement.
GATAGATACTCCAATTTTTATAACTTATAATAGGGCCAATGAGAGAAGGTGATCTCTGATTGGTTTTATTTATCATTTTCGAAGGTGGCAGTTGGCGATCATCTAACATTCATAGTTTTGATTTTGTATATTGCTTCTCGTTGTTAAACAATATATTATCTTTAAATTTAACTATTTTTTTAATCCTAGATCCAATGACAAGTTTCTATCTTTATTTTTTCCCAGTAAAATTTCTACGAAAACTTGAATCTATCACCGAATTCAGAAAGATTGTTCGTCAATTTACGGTAGTCTTAATAGCAAGTAAGTATACTTATGGTCTAAGTTAAAAAAAAACCGTTTGAGTTTAAAGTAGGTATTTAAAAATGCGGATAAAAATATTCGTCGTGCAAACAAAAGTAGTTATGAGCATAATGAGCTTATAATGAAAAACATTAACAAATAATTGTTAATGCTTTGTGATGCAAGCCGGACTTTGGAGACGTGACAATGCTGCCAAAATAAATTTCTAAATTATTAAAAGTAACTATTATTTTTCAAACATCAATTCTTAAAAAAAATCACCAAAGTTCAGTTATCATCCAACTGATAGCTGAAAGTATATACCAAAATTATCTATATTCATTTGCCATTTAAACAGTATAAAACCATGGCGGATTGGAGTCAATTGATTTTTCTGGTCTAAAAGTATAAAATAGCATTTTTTTAATGAGTCTAGATTCTTCATATGAAATTCATAACTTATACTGTAATACCATTGCAAAAGGTCAAATCTTATTTTCTAGCATCTAGCGAAATCGCTGAAGAACATTTTTATAAATATGATAAAAAACAATCATTTATATTTAAATATTTTTACATTTACTTTATTTCTTGCAAAATATTTCTTGGCCACAAAGATAATAACTTTAAGAATAGATACTTGGAACTTGGTACCCCAAGCGCAAAACTCAAGCCTTAAAAATACTGGGATTTGACTGCCAGTTTTTAGCAGGGTCATTCCATATATTATTTGTTATTTATTAATTAATATTAATCACACAAGTATGGAGAAGATAAACGACTCGTATCCTCAAAATCAGATATATATATATAACCAATATAATTTACCTATACTTAGATGTAATTTTTATAAAAATATTTTACTTGTTTTCACTAATGAAACTGATATTTTCGACGCTGATGCGTGCTTTCGACATATCTCGTTTCTATGTTGCACCTTCATGTTAATACTAAATCATTCATAAATGGACATTAACTATAATCTTATACACCATTTACTATAATTAGGTATATTCTAAACTCCAACTCTTCTAAATATACATTCGAAAATGTCTTCGAGTGTTCTAAATTCTGTAAATATGTTTTAGACCTTTGTATAGAATTAATTATAAGCCAAAACTGCAATATATCCCAATTAAAAATTATCTTGAATATTCAAATTACTCAGATAATCTAAGTACATATAAAATGATTCATCGTATAGTATTGGACAAGATCAATAAAACCCAGAAATGATTGAAATAACAATACTCGATCAAAAATAGCTATTAAAATAATATTTTATTTTTAATAATTGTATAGACATACGACTAAAATGATACTTCTTTGCAAGATTTATCGTAGTTTAATTATGTTTTTAAATCTGTGAAAAGAATCAACGAAATATTAAAAATATTATTGAACAATTCATGAGAATGTTTATATTCTACATTTCTTGAAATTTTATATGTTTGTTAGAATGAATATAATTGAAAAATATTATTTTTAAGGCAGAAAGACCTATGGTCTATAGTCCTTTGCAGAAACAACAATATGTTTTATTTATCTTTTCCTTGTATTTCTCTGTTACTTTGTAATATTAATATTTTTAAATTATAGAAATAAAAATAGTTGTTATTTTATATTTAAATATTGATGATGATTATTTTAATAATACAAATGTATTTTAATAATATTTATTTATAAAAATCTACCAGTTGCTTCCCTAATACTTATCAAGTAGATAATAATATAAATTGCGACATAAGATATATTTTTTCTTATTATCCGTTATTTTACTTTGACTCCACGTTTCAATGTAACTCGATTGAAACAGATAATATAAATTATATTTCTCAACATATTACAACCTTACCAGATACATATTAATTTAGTAACATTTATTAATTATTAAAATGGAGAAACTTGTTTCTAAATAAATCAAATGAATATTTGAATTGATTGCAGTATAAACTATTGCTAATACTAATTATGAGTGTAAAATATTATGGTGTATATCCATGTACGAATGATTTTTTTATTAACAAGAAGTACAATATTAAAAATGGGATTTGTCGAAATTACTCACCAGGATCGACATTATCCATTTCTTTATACTTAAATATAAAAAGTATTTTAGGTACTCTCAAATTTATATTTTATTATTTATTTTAAACATTATAAATCAAGTCTAATAACATTATATCGTTTAGTTATATATGCAAAATTGGGAGGATGCTAGTTACGTACGAAGACGTGTGTGATTGACATTAGTTAATAATGAATATATGATACAGTGAAGAATTCATACCCAGAAAACCACACGGAACACATAATTTCCAAACCATAACCTTTTCTTCTATTTTGCGAGATTCATCCTAATGTCGTGTCCCGGGATGGTATATCTCTGGACACTTGTGGAAATATCTTGTTGTTGTCGATGTGGATGTGTCTTAGTGGGTTTTTTATTTTACCGATTACAGAAGAATATTCGGGAAGGGCTGGTTCGTTCATCACCGTATCGTTGGGATACGTGACAGGATGCAAGTAGTGGAAAAGCACTAGCTGGAATTTGGTACCAGCTAGCCTAAACAATAGATTGGTGACATCCTGACCTACATTTGTGTATTTTATTGCAATGTTGTAATTTTAATATATTAGTTACGAGAATTATACTTTATACTTATTATGATTAAAAACACAATAATAGTGTGAATTGTAATCTAAAAATGACAAACCAAATGTTTGACCATTTCGGAAGTGCAACCATCTATATCTACAAAATTACAGTATTATTTGTGTTCTTTCTTACTAATTGCAATATATTGAATCATATTTTTACATTATTATTGAGAATTTCTGAAGAAGAAACTATTTATAATATTATGTAAGAATGCTTGATAGTTATGTCAGTTTTATGAGAAAATACTTATTATTCACAATCTTTTTTCATAAACGAGAAAGCTATCGTGGCCAACATATTTATGAATATATCTACAATTTTATTTGTTACATAAGCCTTTGTACATAGTTCTCACATTAGAATGTCACTTTATAATTTTAGATGTATGACTCTTAGATCTTATTATCTTAAAGTGTTACGTGTTTTTCCACTCTTACCTTTTGATAATGGTCCATTCCTACTTCAAATACATCGTAATTAAACTCGAAAATCCTTGTCTCACTCGTATAGAGTTACCTATATAATACAACTCTACTTCTGCAGGAAGTAGTGCCGTTGGCAGAGCGTGCTATAGATGTGTTATACTCAGTGCACGAGCCACATCTGTCGCTTGGATCTGCTTTAAGTCTCCTCCTAGGTTTCAGTGATGCGTGTCTTGTTCGTATCATAGCCTGTCCTTAGAGCGCCATCTGTCTGTGTCCCAGCATATGAGTGGTCCGAAGTATATATTCGTAACAAAATCTAGAAACCTTATATTGCCTATATTCTAGAAACAAGAATAAGAACTCAAATATCTAAGTATTAAATTTATGAGCCTACCTCATTTGCCCGTCAATCATTTGTTGCATTTTACCAGTGGCAATAATTGAAAAAAAAGTTCAATACCACTCCACAAAACAGTTTCCGCTATAAAATAATTTAAACAATTTGTGATGCAATGCCTCTGTTCCTGTTTTCATCATTTCATCACTTTTCCTAATTATAAAAATAACTTGCAAGTTTTGTTACATATTTGGGACGTTTGTTACAATTGCAGATATTTTTTAAAATTTAAATTAAAATTTTCAAATCATTGAGAAGTATGTCTTATTCACTTGCGATATAAAGAATAAACTTTTTAGAATATCTATTTAGAACATCTTTTGAAAAATAAGTATTGTAACTTGATGTTATTTCCTTTTTATTTTAACGTCATAAAAGTTCAACTTTTTAGAAATCGTTACACATGATTCACACAAGCTAAATAAACTGCATCATTAGATAATTAAAAATATAAAGAAACATACATCCATTGTTTATGAACATTTTAAATGCAAAATTGAGTTCTTTTTTTCAATAATTATAAATGAATTGTTAAATATATACAATTTGAATGGGACAAAAATTCATCATTCAAAATAATAATCAGACAAATGATATAATAATAATGTTGGAACTCACTCACGTTTGTATATCTTTGATGCTATCGAGTGTTTAAATCACAACTTTATTTACAGTGATTTGTTTTCACTTAATCAATTATATTTCAGCGTACAGTTATTTTTTTAATTATGTTTATGGATAAAATTTATGTTTTAACCACTGCAAATCATAGTATTAAAATATTTCACTTTTGGTTTGTATTATTGTGATGTTCGTTCCACAGTCAGGGCAAACTATTAATGATCATCTTAGAAACAGTGACAAATCAAGACAAGTGGGGCCCCAAGTAGTAAAAAAATTGCGGGAAAACAAACTTAAGTTTTTAAAAATTAAAACTTTTTAAATATTTACAAAGTTATTAATAAATGGTCATTTTATAACCTCGGAGACCGTTCAATGTCCTATAGTATTCTGCGTGCAATGACTTCTATACGGGATTTCAATTATATATGTAAATCAATGAAACTAAATTTCGAAATGTTCGCTTTGTGACACAAAGCATTCACATTGTGCCACTATAACTATATTCATAAATTCATACACAGTTCACTGAAACCCCATCAAATGCCAAAATTCAAAACAACACTTGAATGAGAGATATGGTCCAATTCTGAAATCAACTTTATATTGCCCACCAAAACACATATTAAACGATGAAGATTTAGTATATTTCATTATAAGATATGATATTCAGATTACTAAAAGAGTACGGAGTAGGAAGGAATAATAAATTTACTATAAATAAACTAACATCTGCGTCAATGCAAGGAAATGTTTTTTTTGTAAATTAAAGAAACTCCAAGATATAAGAATTGAGATATATTTACTAGGAAGAAAGGAGCAAGCACAGTTGATTCTATAGCTGAAGTAGTAACATTCGTCGAAACAGCACGCAATCAAGTCAGATATTCCGCAATAATATCCTTAGATATAAGTAACGCATTTGACAATATTTGGTGACCGCTGGTGATCTACCATTTAAATAAAATCAAGTGCCCGAACAACTTTATCAATCTAGCGAAAGCATATTTTTCAGAGAGGACGGCTATCCTCAAAGAACCTTTTTCTTTTCTGGCAAAGCAACGTTACATGCTTCTGTGACTACTTCCTATCACTTAGCCTTTCCTGAAGCGACTGTAGGATTCTAAATTAATGCAGCATTTGTAGAGCCTATTTCACCAGCATAAAGACCAACAGGTCTAAATGTGCTATATAATATAACAGAAAATCAACTAGGTATGTGCTCATTTTCTACTGAAGTATTCTTGACTGTACTTTTAGGGAACTTGCAGAGTTAATATGGATATCTTCCTTCTGGATATACAAATTGTTCCATGTAGGATGTAGATCGATAAACTGCAATACCGAACAAGCAGAGAGCAAGCAGTTGCCATGGTTTTCCCAATATCGTACCGTTGTCGCTGACAACCGACTCTTGTCCGCTCAATACCTGAAAATCTCGTCTAGTTTATTAACGTGTTTTTTTTTATTGAAAAAGGTTATTAAATTAAAAGAAGTCTATAATCTTTAATAAAAGTAATAATTTCTGAAAATGAATAAAATTTAAAAAATGCTTTAATTAAAATTGTTATCGGCTGGATACTGGATATTCCATTCGATCGAATACGGAAAAGATAGACGGTTATACTCCTTTCATGACGAAAGTCTCAGAAGTCCCATGGATCGGACTCGTAGGAGATTCCCGCAGTGGGTCATCCAGATCGAACATCGTCACTTAGATATGGGTCCCAAAGTTGAAGTGTGTCTTCAGATGGTGCATCAATTCTTTACGATTTTCATTGTAATGAAAAGAAGTAAATATATATCACTAACTTTTGATAAAGTGATACATTCAATATAATCTTGTTTCTTTTCCAAGCAGCTAAAATAATCTTGAATATCACTTCAGTTTGGTTGTTATGTTATTGTTGGTTGTCTAACAGTAATGATAACAGTAATGCCTGGAAAGCAAACATGCGTATCGATGTTTAATATTTTAATATCTACTGATTCATGGTACGTATTATTTGGTGAGTTTAAATTATTGATAGAGATATTTACAAAGTTTGAATTTACACTTTTAACTATTTCCATTTGTAAGTCACTGTTGGGGCTCTTTTATACACTACTAGCAAACATGCACCATGCACAGCTTTCAAAAGCCGAACTATTTTTATACAATCCTTTGTGTTGCTTTAATGTTTTCGCCATACACACAGGGCAACACTATTACCAAAAGATCAAAGAGCGTATGCGATTCTCTAACACGTGCAGATAATACAAACAGATGCATGTTTGTATTCTTAAGAGGCGACCAAACAAGTCAATCGATTTTTGGTCGAACACAGAAGTGTTGATAAAACTAATTATTTTGAATCTAAAGATGTATTAAAATAATGGATCTCAACACGTTTTTGGCACGTGTTATAATTTTTAAATTATCGTTACTTTATGAGACAAATCAAGAGTATAAATTAATAAATCTCTATTTATATCGTTTCTATTTATTCTACAGTTTTGATACAAATTATATGTTACTATGTGAAATGCTGAATTAGAGATAAAAATAATAATCTAATTAATTGGTAATTATTACCCGAAAATTCTGAAATTATATGATACATAACATTAGTCGTTTTGTGTTTTTTTTATTATTCCTTCCGAATTTTGCGTACATGTAACATGAAGGTTAACTTCACAAAATTCAATCAGAATGAACGATACACATCATGTGTGTGACAAAAGGCATTCACTTGTTCTTTGCCTATAATTCAAAATTAGTGAAATAAAGTCCTTATATACTTTTTCATGTATCATCAGAATGCGTATTATTGGTATGCAAGTCTAAATGAGTTTTGGATATTTTATGTATTATTTTGTTACATACTTTACATAGAAGTTCTTTCAGTCTCCAGATATTATTTTTAAATTTATTTAGTTGACTTTACAGCTCATTGATTTTAGTATTTGTGTATTTGTACATATCTCCAGCATATAAAACAATCTGAAAGAAGAAACACTATGAAGATATCTTATTTTCATGGCTCATTTTATCACATACTTTAATAACAAAGCATATATTAAATGACGAATGTTTATTGAATATTCATTATTATTTAATGAATTATGTAAATTATGTACAAACATACTTTTTTGGATGAAATATAATATTTATTTAGTTTTATTGTACAGTTGAGTATTTTTATGAAGAAGTCAACTATATAAGTAATGATCTCCTGTTTTATTGACTAAGAGTTAGATTCTTCTCTTACTTTACTGGTTAGCTTCCACAGCTAAGATTGTTCTCTGAAGACTCTCCTTCGAAGACGGTCGTTCAAAGACAAGATTATATGCAAGGATATGCATTGTAAATGCTTGGGGTTAAAAGTTTATCTTAGTTTTGGGGTATAAGTAATCTTAGTCCCGACTTATAAAAACCTCACGCATATGTCCAGCGGTAAGCCGACTTAGCATTACACGAATATCTCGGTGGTTTGTCTCCATCTGAGGCTAGTGAATATTTACTGTGGAGGGCAACCAAGCATATAACACGCCCAAAACAGAGAGATTCACCTCTTCCTCAACTGGATGATGGCTGGGCAAGGAATGATAGGGAAAGGTAGAACTGTTTACCGGCCATTTAACAAATATCTTCCAATTGCCGGTGGAAATTGATGGAAAAGATGATAATAAAGTATCAAAATTCCTGGAGTCTCCTTACTAAACATTAGTGTTATTATCCCCTTCACATTTACGCAGGTTGAGCTGAACAGCCGATTGAAGTTGAAAAAATCGCTAGAATATGATTTCATTACGGCAGAGGTCTCCAATAATTTTGTGTTTTCATATTAGATTTTGTTAGTACTAGAGCTTATTATCTGATTTTATTTGTTAATATTTGTACAAGGAATATTTCATACAAAGAAATTTAAAAAAAAACGTATTTTAAATGTATAATAAATTACATAGTCGATATTCTTATCGATAATATGTGAGAAACTACTATTGACGAGATATATTTGTAATCACAAAATGTTTTTCTTTATTTAATCTATTTTATATAACATCAGAAATACTCGTGATCGTAGGAATGTGTATCATGCTAATTTTCTATGTCACTCAAGTCGCAATAGTATTTTTGAAATATATATAAATATAGATAATAAAATCTGTTATCATCTGTGCCCACCTGCTAGTAATTATTTTCAATTATGTTATCGGGAATAATGAAAATACATTTACTCGCTTTTTTATATTATCGTGTGTATCGGTTATAAAATTGTTCTACGGTAATTGAAATCGCTTAGTGTGAAATGAATCTGTTTGTGGGATGCAGTTTGCTTTTATTGGCGGCTTCCTTCGGGGAGACCGCTCGTATTTTGGGAATCTTTCCAATGCCATCATACAGCCACCAAGTGGTGTACCTTCCCATCATGAAGGAACTGGCGAAGAGGGGACATGAGTTGGTCGTGATAACCACCGATCCAATGAAAGAGGACATAAAAAATCTGAAACAAATTGACGTGAGTTATGCATATGAATTCTGGAACAACAAGCACAATATCACGAAAATTATTAACGAGGATAACGGGAATCCAATAGCAATGATGGACAAATGTTACCAAATGTTAACCGATATTACCATTTACGAGCTGGAACATCCTGAAGTGCAAACAATAATTAAGAATAAAAATGAACACTTTGATCTGTTGATGGTCGAGTACATGATGCCGGCGTTCTTCTCGTTCAAACATAGATTCAATTGCCCGATGATCGGTCTGACATCTTTGGATTCACCATACCATGGCCACGTGGCAGTCGGAAACCCAGTTCACGCAGTACTATATCCTGAATTCAATATGATGCTCAAATCTGAAAAAATGAGTTTCTTAGAAAGGCTACAGAGCTTCTTGTTTCTCCAATTTTCCTTATTCTACAGTGACTTCAAAGCATATCCATTGGAGGAGCTTACAAAGGCAAAATACTTTGGCAGCGATTACCCTTCAATCAACGATATAATGGCTTCAGTCGACATGCTCTTTATAAACGTGAATCACATCTTCCATACTATTAGACCATTGACACCAGCCACAATTACAATTGGACCATTCACGCATATAAAACCACCCAAAACATTACCAAAAGTAAGTCAATAGTAAACATTTATTAATTATCTATTGAACATAAGAATTTCAGGACTTGCAAGTCTTTTTGGACGAAGCGAAAGAGGGAGTAATTTATTTCAGTTTGGGCTCCAACGTGAAGAGCAAAGATATTCCGGAGGAAACGCGCAACATCATTCTGAAAACATTCGCCAAACTCCCATACAAAATCTTGTGGAAATTCGAAGCAGAAAATCTTCCCGGAAAACCTGACAATGTTAAAATAGTCAAGTGGCTTCCGCAGCAAGATGTACTAAGTAAAGCAAAAATCTGAAAATTGAAAAATATCTTATTAATGAAGTTACTTCGTAATAGGACATAAAAACATTAAATTATTTATCAGCCAATGCGGATTACAATCCTTGGAGGAAAGTATGTACAATTACGTGCCCGTGCTTGGCCTACCTTTCTTTGCCGATCAAATAAACAATGGAGTCAAATTAGAATTACACGGGTTAGGAATAACCTTGGAGTATAAGGAATTGACGATGGAAGAATTCTCAAACAGCATCAACGAAATGATCCAAAATCCAAAGTAAAATTTAAAATATTTGTATTAATTATTCTATTAAATTTATATATTTTAGATACAAAAACAGAGTTAAAGAGTTAACAAATTTGGTTAAGGACGAACCTATGACTGGTTTGGAGAAAGCCATTTGGTGGACGGAGTACGTCTTGAGGAACAAAGGGGCGCAACATCTGAAGGGTCCAGCTACAGAAATTCCTACATATCAGTATTATTACTTGGATATAATTTCCTTTTTCGCATTTTTGCTATTTTTAATAATCTCATTCAGTTATTTCATCGTCAAAAAATGTTGCAATTTTGTCTCAAAAAAGATAAAGCGTGATTAATTATCTATTATTTATCTGTCAAAATAAGTATATTTATTTCTAACAAGAATATGAAATATTTTTAATATTTTGTTTTCTGCATTTGGAACTACATTTAAATATTTTTGTTATTACCAAACTATTAAAGGAAGTGTCTCTATTTTTTACCGATCCATGAAAAACGGCAATGTTGGAATTTTTCCAATATATTTATTATATATTGTCACTCATAATTTTTAAAGTATATAATAGTTTATAAGTATAGGTTGTTAAATATTCGGTACTGATTTATGGGCCCAAATGATTTAGGGGTCCCGAACATTCGCCTAAATGGCCAGTCCTAGAAACGGTATTTCTTATACAATATAAAACTGCGAATGCGGCTATACTTATTGACAAACCAATCAATGTCATATGTATCATAAAAAATAATATTTTTTATTTTGTACAGATGTTTCTGGCATCAAGTCTTTTTATGTTTTTAATAAGTTTTTTGTATTTATTCTTGGCTGATGAAGACAGCGAATGGCATAGTCTTACAAAGTAACATATAGCCTTACAACGATAGACAGATAATAATATTATTATTAGATAAACCGAATTTCAAATATGCATTGAATGAGACTCGAAAGTGAGACTTTTATATAATGTGATATTCCTTTTTTTCTGAAAATATGTATTACATTTAATAATTTGTATTGCTGAGAAGTTGATTTCCTTTTTTGTTTTGTAAAAAGGCAACATTTCAAGTATCTTTCTTTAACACAGTTCAGCAAACAAAATCTTGATCGATCGAAAGGGCTGATTCGATTTTTTGCCAATAAATATTATTGAATAATTAATATTTGAAACATATTTCAATATTCACGTAATTTTTATATTTAATAAATTCAAGTAGAAGTAGATTCGAAACTGTATATAAATTTATTTACTTTTAATATATACAAAACAATTACAATGATTCAAAATACAAATATAAAATAAAAGAGTTGCAAGACATATTAAAAGTATATGTAAAAAAATAAAAGATTATTTTTTTTAAGTTTGCATCATTTTGGTGGTATTACATTTATTTTATCAAAAATCATCGCAAAATTTACAAGTCTATCTTCCAATTTCTTCATCGAATTATACGTTAATTTGACATGCGAAAGTAACGCATACATTCTGTCCTTGTCTTTCTTATTAGATTTTCTGTTCATAGAAGAGGGAGATTTGAATTCTTCGATCAGCTTCCAGGTGAAGTGATCTGTGTACGCGTAGAACCTCATGGTATCCTTACAAATCGGATAATATTGATCAAAAATAATCTGGCTAAAATGGCGGTCTTCTGTAAATGATTCCAAGGCTTTGTCCGTCATTTTTTTACACTTCATACATTCATTCCAAAGGGGTTTTTCCCTGATGAAATCGTACAAGTATTTCGATAATGCGTGTATTTTTCGGAGATGGATGATCTCGTCGTTCCTTGCACTAGCAAAGTACTTGTCAACAGCTTCGTGGCACTGCAATAATATTTCTCTTATTTGCTCGCTCTTAATATCAATTTTATATTGCAAAGTACTGTTCATTTTAACTAAAATAATAATGAATTTGTTGAGTTTGTACGTTTGTAACTTTTCTTTAACTTTGATTTACTTTACTATGTATAAAAAAAAACATGTATAGATACATCCATTAAAATTTCGTATATTATCACAAAATTTAACAGAAAATAATATGTGATAAAAACTTGTATCACTTTTTCAGATCATACACCATGGTATTCCAAAAACATGAATATTAGACATTCTAGTACAAGTTAATATCAACATCAGGAAGTGCATTCAAACTACCTATTAGCAGGATTAACCAACACGACTGGCCATCATCGAAAGCACACATGATTCAAACTTCAAGATCTATAATGACTGTTTAACAGCGCATGTTTGCGGAATAATTGTATGTATAGTATGATTGTTTTTTTTTTTATTTAAAAGTATGATATTAAAGTCTTTATTTACTCATACAGCAACATATATACAATTTCACGCTTGAGGCTACTTAACAAATTTAATTAGTCATCCGTCCAGATTCACATCGTGTGCCAGATCTTTATTACAGCTCTATATGTTTCGTCCTTCTTGTTTCGATAGTTGCACTTATGTTCTCCAGTTGTTTCGAAATAACTCCTTAGGACTCTGATGTTAATTGTTGAATTATCATGCGAAAAAAAAAACAGGCGAACGAGTCAAACTAAAAATTAGATGCTGTTTGTGATATAACAGAAATTCATGTGTCAAGTTTGCAATAACTGAACAAAACGAAGATCAGCTTCAACAATTAGCACAAGATAAATGAGAAGATCTAATTTGAATTGAAAGAGAACATAAGAATAATATTGCGATTGAACAGAAAAATATTTTTGCATCAAGCGTAAAAAGTGATTTCTCGGATTCTAATTTTCATTAATATAAGCTATTTATAGGATGTGGATGATTGGATATATAGATTCTCAAACATATATATTAGTAGTTATCTTCCTCTTTTGTATAAGCAAATAAAAATTATTTATTTTAAGTACTATTATTAGTACATTTACGGATGCAGACGATTGTCACAACAATATTTAAGCAGAATTGAGCCATTTTTTGTGGCATAATGAAAACCGTTAGTAAAAAATGTCCGGGCCGATCATACTTTTCTAATTATTACTCATAACTACTTGATTTCCATATTCGTTAGTATTATTTGTTTTTTTTTAATATATAATTTACTAAAAAATATAATATATTTTGTGAGCATTATAAATAGATGTTAATTATGTAAGATTGGCGATTTCTACAATTATTTATAGTATTTTATATTTAATATTGTAGATCAAAAATGATGCTATTATTGGAAGGAAATTTGAAAAACATTATTTAAATTAATAATAAAGAAGTATATTAAAGTTTATTACAAGTGCATGAAAACAGTCTAACTTTATCATATTTCAATACCAAAAAACCGATAATTAATTATAGGGAACTTAATCACATCAATAGTCAATTACTGCTGCTAAAGATGGAAGCTTTTCAAACTTAGAATAATGAAAATATATTTAAGTTCAGCAATGGAACAAGCAAAACTATCGAGTCTAAAATTACTTTCAAGCAAACTATGTGACAATTTATACATACACCAATTTGCAGAAGGCGAAAGTGGTTGATAGTGGGAAAACAAGTTAAAAGCAAAGCTTCAAAGCTTTTTTTTGTATAAATTAAAAATATATGTTAATTACATTCCAACACCAAATAAAATTAAAATGAAACAAATTATTTAAAGAGAAGTCAACCACTTCAATAAATAAAGCTAAATCAATTAACCTTTTCTGAATCTGAACGAAGCATTTGAATCAAAAGAAGATTATTCAATCTAATATTACTTTCTAAAAAATATTATGAGAAGATTTAAATTAAATTGAATTAAGAGATAAATTTGTTGAAATTAAAGAAAATTAAATTTCTTTTATTTTTCTATTAACATGAAAATAAATCTTTACTGTTTAAATAAGAGTAAATCTTGTATATGTACCTTTCTTGTACTAAAAACCAAATAATTTATTATTTACTTTTTATTGTGGCTTCCAGTTGCATATTTGTTCTAGGGACCTCTAGATCACATAATTACTATGCGGAAAATCGTTAATGTAGATCTTTCCTTATTTTTAGTCAAAATAGGCAACACTATATACATTAACTGTATCGAAATAGCGTTAACTTGATTATAATACATTAGTTTTAAATTAAGTTTTGTGTATTCTGCTATATACGTTTTACATACTAAATTTATAGAGTCAATCAGATATTTATTATTTAACGTTTACTGAACCTAAACTTTGATGTTAACAAGTTCATTTTTTAAAAATCAATTTTAAGTAAAGTTGATCTAGTACCGGAATTTAAACTTTGAAAAAATATATTTTATAAGTGGATATTTTTTCTTATTTATAAGTTTTCAAGAATATATTTATGATATTATAGTTTTAAATTATAGATTAAATAGAAAATCAAGAATTTCCATTCTCTAATTCCAATATTAGAACCATTGAAGCAATTATCTAAATTTTCTAACATATAAGAAGGTCCAGTTTGAAATTATTTTTAAGCTTAACTTTATTTTCATGATATTTATTAGTTTCAATTTTATTAATGACACTGTGCTCGAGAATCCTGAATCGGGCGAGACCACCAACCCTAAGTTCAAAACCGACTGGGAACAATTCAGGGCATATCTCGAGACAGATCTAACAGAAGATATTAGGCTTAAAACAGACCTAGATTTGGAGGATGCCATCGAAGACCTTACTCGATCCATACAAACAGCTGCATGGAGTGCTACACCTTGGATCACATTGCCTACTGGCTCAAGAGATGGAAAATTAGGGCCAATACAACGAAATCATTCCATGTCACGTTTACGTTGCTTAGACAAATTTGCCCTCCTGTAACACTGAATGGCTATGCTCTGCCACAAGCAGACGATACCAAATACCTTGGGATGCATCTCGACAGACGTCTCAATTGGAAGAAGCACATACGAACAAAGAGGAAGCAGCTGGGCCCGACAGATATTCGTCTACCTCTTTTGACAATAAACTGCTTATCTATAAAGTCATCATAAAACCCATTTGGACCTATGGAATCCAACTTTGGGGATCCGCCTGTAATACCACTATTGATATAATACAGAGGTTTTAATTGAAAACGCTAAGATCCATAACCAATGCACCATGGTTCTCGACAAATGATTACATCCACCAGTAAACGAAAGTTGGAACTGTCAGGGAAGAGATAGAAAAGTTCAGCATTAAGAAAGTCTAAATCAGATTACCAATCAGGTATAACCACTAGTTCTTCATATGTTGTATATCAGGGGTGAGCAACTTTTTTAATCGACGGGCTAATTTAAATTTTAAAAATTTTTGGCGAGCCGCACATAAAGTAACACTAATTAATAATTTACAAAACTTTATAAATATATTAAGCATTCGAATAAAAAAATATAAATTTAAAAAAAACTGTATTTCATATACAAATTTTAATGCAAAATGAAAACGAATAAGAAAAGAACAGAAAAACGAATTTACATATGTACTTCCGAACAGAGACATCATTTGTTTTGCATTTTTCGTCAAAACTCGTTACAAAAATTGTTTAGCTTTAGTATGTCCTACTATTTTATTATAATTAATTTTATAACAAAATATAGATGGGAGAAAGTCGATAAAATGAATTCAATTTTAGAAATGCTTGGCGGGCTGCATAAACAAGTTTAACGGGCCACAACCGGCCCGCGGGCCACGTGTTGCTCATCCCTATTTTCAAGACAGTTGGTAGCGTAAGCCCAACTTATGCTTTGGAGATAAACAAAAAGTAAATTTGTTTTGATGTTCATGAAGTTGCATATATGAATTATCAGAAAAAATATTACAGTGGTACCTCGGTATACGTCTGCTTTAGAATACGTCTAATTAGAAGACGTCCTGTTTGGTCGAAACATATTTTGCCCAGTATACGATTTTTGTTCGGAATGCGACTTTATTAAAATGTTTTATAAAGTGTTATTATAACATAAATAATACAAAATTACACATGTGTGACAACACTTTCGAGACATCCTGAGGATGCAATTAAAAACTAAATTCGACCATCTATGAAACTTTGCACGAGGTGCAAAACGATAGTATAACTTGTAGTTTATGTATTTAAATTTGCAAACTGCATTTTCACACTTATTTATAAATATCATATTTATTTTTTTAAGTTTTATGCTGATTTTATTAAGTAAAATATTGCTCCATCTTTAAAAAGAAACGAATGAAATTACAATCAATCCAATGCAGACGGTTCTTCAATATGGCGAAAGTTAGTCGTCAAATAATCAAATATGAATGAGATTTAGTCCATGTAAGTTTAATTATAAACGACGATTCGAGGAAACTTAATTTCATTTACAATATAAATGGCAAGACATGATGTTTATGGGCACAGTGTCCATCCAGTCATTTAAAATTGCATCATTTAAAAGTCATTACAACACATTTAATCAATCGTTCTAACATTAACAGTTTTATAATTGAAACGGCTCATTATGAAAGTTCATTTATATTAAAATTAAGAATATGAGTTTCAATAAAACTAATAACATTAAATTAAATGTACATAAAATTACTATTAATCTAGGAATCAGGAATTCTTCTACGAATATAAATGGCATAATAATTTACTACTCATCACATTCTATGTATGAGGGAGGATTTTTTTTAACTATTTTTCTATATAACAGTTTTATATTATTATCTTTGCAAGGTAGCTCATATATATTGATTATTTGTTTGGCGTTAGATCAGGATTTAGTTATTTTCTATCAGGATTAACTTAACTTGTATAATGGGATTCGAATGTGGGAAATTTTGTAATATGATTTTGAACAACTCTTTATAACAATTTTTACTCGATGACCCAACCATATTTAACTTAAATAATTTTCTATATTTGCATAAATGATTATTTGCGTCAACTGTAGATATGAAATAAGGAATATGTAATACAATAATATTATATATGTTATTTACCTATTAATTTCTGGATATATGGAATACAGCTGTGGGGAAGTACTAGCAAATCTAATATTGCTATTATACAAAGATTCCAGTCTAAAAGCCTAAGAAGAATCATAGGAGCTGGTACATGGTACATTACAAACAGGAGAATACACGAGGATCTTCATATAGAAACAGTGGAGGAAGCCGTCATGAAATATAGTAGCAGATACAAAAAAAAAAGCTAGAAAAAATATCCAAATGACTTAGCTATCAAAATTTGTTGATAATAGCTTATCAACGAACCGATCGAAGCGATGTAATTTACTCGATCTTCCAATGAGATTCAACATCTAACTAGCAATTAAGGGAAAACCGCCAGTGGGCACCATCCACTATTAATTTGTCATTTGTTAACCATTAAACCATTTACTGAATGCTTTCTTATAAAATAGATTGTAAATAAAAACAAACGTTATACACTAAAAAAACATATTAATGAGGTTTTAATCTTGAAGCTGATTATCGCCTTTTTTATGTAAAGTTTAAAACCGGGCAAAAAATAACAAAAAAAAAATCGAAAATGTTTATTTTTAACTCAGATGTTACAAACGATATATGCAATATTTTAAAATGAATTGTTTTATATCATGCCATAAGGTTATCGTATTATAATCAACTATATATTAGATTGAAATTGTTTTACATTATTGCTTTATTAACTTATATATAAAAGATCTTTAAAAAACTATAACAATAATTATAAATGTCGAAGAAAACGTTAGCGAAAGTTTATTCAGTGTTTTTTTTCAATATTTTATTTAACGACAGACAATGACATAAAGTTTGCTCAACTGATTGAAATCCAGGTCCAAATCGAACAAAATCATGTTCTACTCGTCATTTGTAGCATATGTAGCAAAAAATATTCAAAGTGAAAAAATAGTAAAATAAGAATTTTCTTTCTAAAATATATTTTTTTGGTCGAAAAGACTGCTGTCAATACCACTTCAATTAAGAATTAATAAATATGATAGTTAAATTAATTATAAATTTAGATATTGAACCAAGTTTAATTAATCTCTTTTCTGTTTTTGGCGTATAACCTTTGCACATCTATAAATGAGTACTAGTAGTTTATAAATTAGATATAGCATGTAGCTTAAAAGCACGAAGATTGAAGCGAGTAAAGTTAATATATCGAGAAACAAATATTGATGCAGCGGCATATCGATGCCTGGGCCCTTTAGATGTTGAGCTCCCTTGTTTCTAATAACGTATTCGATCCAGAATACAGCCCTTTCCAGCCCCGTCATCGGTTCATCTTTGATCAATGTAGCCAATTCGATAGCGCGTTCTTTATACCTAAATTATTAACAAGTTTATTTTAGGATCCAATATAAAAAAATCGGATGTATACTTTGGGTTGTTAATTACTTCCAAAATTGCGTTTTTGAATATATCGTATGTTAAGGTTTCGTGGTCCAGGACGACTCCCAGGCCTTTCTGCTCGAGCCTCACGGCGTTTGCGTCTTGATCTCCGAAATACGGAATTCCAACGACAGGCACATGATTAAAAAGAGCCTCTTCTAGGGATTGCAACCCACATTGGCTGATGAACAATTTAATATTCTCATGTCCTACAATAGAAAGTACACTTGTTCATACATTTATTCGGTAAACTGTTAATCTTATATACTGAGCACGTCTTGTTGAGGAACCCAATTTGAAATTCTAAGGTTTCCCATTTGTTGGTTCGTATCGTTTTTCTCGTACTTCCACAATATCTTGTAAGGAAGTTCGGAGAATACCCTGACAATCATCTTCTTCGTTGCGTCGGGAATATCTTCGCTCTTAACGTTAGATCCCAAACTGAAGTAGATTACTCCTTCTTTAGCGCTATCTAAGAAGTCTTTCAAATCCTGCATACAAAGTAACTCTAAGAGCGTCATCCTTATTGTGACGGAAATAAGTAAATTACTTGCCTTTGGTAGCTTTTTAGGTGGTTGCAGATGAATTCCCGGGCCTATACTGACAGTTGCAGGAGTCAGAGGTCTAATGTTATGAAATACATGATTGGTGTTAATTAGCAAGAAGTCGATGGAATTCATCAAGTCGACAACGTATGGATAATCTTTGCTGAAACATTTACTAATCGTGGCTTGTTCCATGGGATAAAACAGTAAGCTGTTAAAAATTTGACTGGCTATTAGGAAGATTGTACTAATCAACCTTTCACAGAAATCAAGAGTATGGTTTTTGAAAGGAAGAAAATACTCGGGATATAAAATTGGATTAATTGGGTTCCCAATTGCCAAATGTCCATCGTAGGTGCTATCTAAGCTTGCTATACCGACGGTCGGAACTTGGAATCGATGTTTGAAAGCCATCGTGGAGAACATCATGAACTCCACCAAAAGCACATCGAACACCTCCGTTTCGTTTTTGATCAATTCCTGCACCTGTGCGCTCTCCAACTGCGCTTCGATGATGCTGTTCAAGATATGTGTAAGCAAATAGTTCATTGCAAATGGATTCTGTTTGTTCTCTCTGACTATTTTTGCCAGTTTGTAGTCTTTGTGCCACATATCCTGCGCGAAGCTCAAATCGATTTGCCGAAGATTCTTTGGTGGGTTCACCATCGGATATATGGTGAGCGAGACAACATCGTGTCCCCGAAGTACCAATTCGTTTATAATCGGATTGTACACTTGATAATGACTATATGATGGTACCGAGAAGACGGCCAAAATACGAGCTGCATCCGCCCGATAATTCAGCAAACACAAAACCAGAAAAGCGGATGAAACATTCATTTTGTTGAATGCAGTCGGACTCAGTTTTACAGAATAACAACAAAATTGAACTGTGTTATTGATAAGTTTATTCGTACAAATTTGCATTCACACTTATCGTTGCTCCGTGAAATGAATATGCAAAGGATAAAAATTGTATATCTACTTTCACGAAAGTATGTATTATTATTTTAAATTGACGTCTATAGACTTAAGTAATAAAAACACCAATATCATCATCAGACAATACATGCATTATAACAATGAATAATTGCCATTCCATTATCGATATATAGATGGAGGTAACCACTTTAATCTAATGTTGTTTATATTGTTGTATGGACCCTTTATTATTTATATATGAAATTGGACGTACTTCATAACGACTTTGCATACTTTCACTCAAAACGAATATATTCAATCGTTAATTAATTGAAAAAAGTATCTGAGATTATTAAAATGTATTTTTTAAATTAAATATTATATATTGAGTATACATGTACAGTCGAACTGAAATTATTGTAATATTTGTTAATCTGATCTAAATTTTTAAAACCGTGCCAAATATTTAAATTACAATATTTTCCTATAATCTTAGTTCTGGTTATAAGCACAGATCTGCAGATTATAATGATCTACTTAAAATTCGCATGTTTGTCTTTAGAATACTGCAAAGTAGATTCCAATATTTATATATATTGGCTTTAAAAAATAATGAGTGACAATATATCAATAAAGATATTGGAAAAATTCCAACATTGTGGCTTTTCATGGATCGGTAAAAAATAGAGACACTTTCTTTAATAGTTTGGTAATAACAATAATATTTAAATGCAGTTCCAAATGCAGAAAACAAAATATTAAAAATACTGCATATTCTTATTGTGAGAAATAAATATACTTATTTTTGTAGATAAATAATAGATAATTAATCACGCTTTATCTTTTTTGTAACAAAATTGCAACATTTTCTAAGGATGAAATAACTGAATGAGATTATTAAAACTAGTAAAAATGCGAAAAAGGAAATTATATCCAAGTAATAATACTGATATGTAGGAATGTCTTTAGCTGGACCCTTCAGATGTTGCGCCCCTTTGTTCCTCAAGACGTACTCCGTCCACCAGATGGCTTTCTCCAAACCAGTCATAGGTTCATCCTTAACCAAATTTGTTAACTCTGTAACTCTGTTTTTGTATCTAAAATATTTAAATTTAATAGAATAATTAATACAAATATTTGAAATTTTACTTTGGATTTTTTATCATTTCGTTGATGCTGTTTGATAATTTTTCCATCGTCAATTCCTTATACTCCAAAGTTATTCCTAACCCGTGTAATTCTAATTTGATTCCGTTGTTCATTTGATCGGCAAAGAAAGGTAGGCCAAGCACGGGCACGTAATTGTACATACTTTCCTCCAAGGATTGTAATCCGCATTGGCTGATAAATAATTTAATGTTTGTATGTCCTATTACGAAGTAACTTCATTAATAAGATATTTTTCAATATTCAGATTTTTGCTTTACTTAGTACATCTTGCTGCGGAAGCCACTTGACTATTTTAACGTTGTCAGGTTTTCCGGGAAGATTTTCTGCTTCGAATTTCCACAAGATTTTGTATGGGAGTTTGGCGAATGTTTTCAGAATGATGTTGCGCGTTACCTCCGGAATATCTTTGCTCTTCACGTTGGAGCCCAAACTGAAATAAATTACTCCCTCTTTCGCTTCGTCCAAAAAAACTTGCAAGTCCTGAAATTCTTATGTTTAATAGATAGTTAATAAATGATTAGTATTGACTTACTTTTGGTAATGTTTTGGGTGGTTTTATGTGCGTGAATGGTCCAATTGTAATTGTGGCTGGTGTCAACGGTCTAATAGTATGGAAGATGTGATTCACGTTTATGAAGAGCATGTCGACTGAAGTCATTATATCGTTGTATGAAGGGTAATCGCTGCCAAAGTATTTTGCCTTTATAAGCTCCTCCATTGGATATGCATTGTATTCGAAGTAGAATATGGAAAATTGGAGAAACAAGAAACTTTGCAGCCTTTCTAAGAAACTCATTTTTTCAGATTTAAACATCATAGAGAATTCAGGATATAGTACTGCATGAACTGGGTTTCCAACTGCCACATGGCCTTGGTATGGTGAATCCATAGATGTCAGACCGATCATGGGGCAATTGAATCGATGCTTGAACGAGAAGAATGCCGGCATCATGTACTCGACCATCAACAGATCAAAGTGTTCATTTTTATTGTTAATTATTGTTTGCACTTCAGGATGTTCCAGTTCGTAAATGGTAATATCAGTTAACATTTGGTAAAATTTGTCCATCATTGCTATTGGATTGCCGTTATCCTCGTTAATAATTTTCGTGACATTGTGCTTGTTGTTCCAGAATTCGTATGCATAACTCACGTCAATTTGCTTGAGATTTTTTATGTCCTCTTTCATTGGATCGGTGGTCATCACGACCAATTCATGTCCCCTCTTCGCCAGTTCCTTCATGATGGGAAGGTACACCACTTGATGGCTGTATGATGGGATTGGAAAAATTCCCAAAATACGAGCGGTCTCCCCGAAGGAAGCCGTCAATAAAAGCAAACTACATCTCACGAATAGATTCATTTCATACTAAGCGATTTCAATTACCGTAGAACGATTTTATAATCGATACACACGATAATATAAAAAAAAGCGAGTAAATGTATTTTCATTATTCCCGATAACATAATTGAAAATAATTACTAGCAGGTGGGCATAGATGATAACAGATGATATTATCTATATTTATATATATTTGAAAAGTCTTATTGCGACTTGAGTGCATGATACACATTCTTACAATCACGTATATTTTTGATGTTATATAAATAGATTAAGCAAATAAAAACTTTTTGTGATTACAAATCTATCTCGATAATAGTGGCTTCTCATATATTATCGATAAGAATATTGAGTAGTCATGTTTTGATTAATTTTAGTTAATAATCAATAGCTAAATATTCTCTAAGATCACAAAAATCAGAATCAGAAAACTGGTGTTCCAAACCCAGCAAATTATCTAAAACGCTCAATCTTCAAACTCTGACTGACTGTGTTCTCCTGTTTTACTCCCAGACACCGAAATTACGAAATTATTCATACTAATATCTACGAAAGTTCGTATCATTGGTAGGTGTAAAGAACTATTTCATATTAAAAGCACTAAAATAAATTAACTACAAAAAGTACATTCGATTAAATTGCAAATTTACTTTTCGTCAAAAGACTGCTTAACAGTAATACGAAATTGTTTACATTGTGATTATTTGTATCCTTGTACTACTAATCTTTGTTTGGTACTGATCGCGCTTGTAGTAAAAACATTAAATTGAATAGTTGATACTGTACTTATATTGAATTTCCATTAATGTAATCTATAATTTGTATACATTTTTAAGTACCTGGGAAAGGAGACCTTTATCTGCATTCGTTTATATATTTTATAGCATTATAGAAAACAACCTGAGAATTTCAAACATTACTAGGACTATTGACATAAGAAATAGATTAACGTATATTTAATTTCAAAAGAAAAACTGGACATTTAAAAAAATATATTTTTATAAAAAAAAACTATGTGTTGCATGATCATAAATCTATAGTTATATAAAATATAATGTTTATGTTAGAAGAATAAATAAGATTCGCTATAGAAGATTTTAAATCCAACCGTCTAGATCAGCTATACTTAACCTTTTTTCCTCTGAGCCACATACGTATGGTTGGTTGGACCGCAAACATTTCGGGCGAGGACTTGGTTTTACATTTACTGCTTAATTGATTTATATATACTTTTTTTGTGTATTTCATTTAGGAATACGATGTTTAACAATGATATCTTGATATGAACAACGTGAGCTGCAGGTGGGCAAAGTTTTTTATAGTCATGCATTTTTCGGATAATAGTTTGTTAGTTTTTTCTTTAAAATTGTATCGTTCTTCGTATCCCAATACTAATTGTGTTATTGTTGCTGTTTCTATGTTCCACTAAAAAACCACTCCACGCCGCCACAAACTTTTTCAACTCAAGATCCAGGACCTTTTACAATCCAAGTAGAATCGTCAGGTAATCCCTTAAGTGCGATAGGTATTAGCAGTTTACTAACTAAAAATTTAAAAAAGTAGTGGCTAAGGTCGAAGATAGAGTAAGAAATAGAGTAGCAATTACTTTCCTATGTAAAGACAGTGCCAACGCCATTCATTACCAACGAAAAACTAACAGCATTTATATCGGCGCACCTCATCTCTTGCAAATAAATTGTTAGAAACATTGACAAGGACAGTAAGGACAATGAACTATTAAACATAAAGGTAAAAGACGATCACGAGATAATTAGAGTATAAAGAATTAACATGAGAACTACCAACGTACAAGGTATGGCAATGTATATGCCAACGAATTCTATTATTGTTACCTTTAGGTGTAAGAATATCCAAGAAGCTGTATCTTTATGCTATAATTACAGAACTCCGATAATATAATACCCGAAAGTTATCCAGTGCTTTAGATGTATGAGGTACGAACATACACGACATATGTATAAAAGCAGCACAGTGAGATTCACAGCATTTTCGGAACCGAACGAGATAAATGACTGCTACGTGGAAACCAATGTATCTGCATTGCAAAGGACACACCTAACAAATAAAAAAATAACTAGGCTAATTAACAGAAGCAATAGTAAGATATAATTATTCATTCTATGAATCAGCCGAAATTTTCAAGACGAAATGCACCAACTTTACGATGGATAAAGATTTTCCACTAACATCTGAATAAGTACAAATAGGTCACACACAGACTAATCGTTACGATCTCCTGGAGACAGGCAATTCATTTGTAGGAAACGAAAATATACCAGCAGGAAAATCAACCAAAGACATACAAAATAAGTTCGTCCATACTATCTGAACACTCAAAGTATCAAAGCCAACAGACGGCTACTCCATAGAGAAAGAAAGCTAGAACAAATACTAGATCGTAATTGCACCCCAGTCATTCTCAAACGACAAATATTACCTATACAAAACGTATAGCAAGCCACCATCAGAGAGGGAAATGGACGATATGTTCATTGCCTCATTCATGTTGAAAATGACTTCGACCATTAGATCATGGACGAATTCTAATTGATAACTAATCGAGAACTCAGCTTAAGTTAGACATTATCATTATATTCTTGAATTATAATTCAACTATTATTTCGCTAATATGCAAATTATGACTTTTATTCATCTGAAAATAATAGTAATGTTTCTAAGAATCTAAAAGGCGATTAATAGCAGAAATATTCTAGGTCTCATCTACTTCCATTAAATATAAATATATGCAGTCTCTGTCTCTATCAAAAATACAGCTGTCCTAAATGTATATCCTCTATCAATAATTTGAAATTTCAGAAAATATCTGAAAAATAATCTTTTGGTAAAATTGTAATGCTAAATTACGAATAAAAAAATACAATTATATAATTTCCCATTTTTGAGATAACTATTGGCTTATTTTTTTGGCATACTTTTACCTTTACCGCTTCCAAATTATTATTTTTCACTTTAATATTGAGTGAAACGCCTTGAATTAATTGTTACTTAAATTTGAACCTATGCTGAAAAAAACACCCATTTGTTTAACTGTGAACTCAAATGTTTCGACTGTGGTTAATATCCCGATTACGCACTTACCCTTTCAAGAAATCTAAGGGGACTTATATTGCATTTATACGAAGAAGGAAGTGGGTGGTACTTTCTACTTCTTCGTCCGCTTACAATCATTCTCGCCAACCTATGTTTTATTGATCCAGGACATATGAGGCCAGAATTTTGTTACATAAAAAATAACTTTTATGTTAAGTAGTGATTCAAATTTAAATATCGAAATAATGAATATGTTTGATGTGTTGCCTATAATAAAACTCTTCTTAGAATCTAAGGCAATAAACATTTTATATAATCATGAATAGGATTGATTAACATTATATGTATATAGATTTTTAGGTTTAAGGTTAATCAGGGTTGATAAAAGGATTAGGTCTGGTTGTATTGGTCAGGCTGTTACAGGGCTCCAACTCCCGGGCGCGATCCCACTACTGCACAACGCG
>JAFMTC010002166.1:25550-136524 GCA_018845635.1 Nicrophorus orbicollis | reverse complement strand
AAATAGTACATTGTAATAGAATAGTTAACATTGTAGTGCAAGTGTTCATGCAGGTATCCAATTCTTATCTTATGTAAATGTTCACTCCTCATCTTATAGAGAAAATGTTTATCCATAGAACGCATACGTTTGATATATTTTTGTGTCCCTGGGATGGAATTCAGGACACCGTGGAATAATGTCTGGTGTTGTCGTTGTGGAGTCGTAGTAGTTTGAATTAAGTAAATTCAATAGGTTTTAAGATAACTTTATTGTTCAATAGTAGGTGAGTCTTCCCAAGACTATGTTAATCGTTTGAGGTTCTTCTAAGTCTTAGTTATTCGTTGGATGTTCTACTGAGACTAAGTTATTCGTTGGGGATTCTACTGAGACTAATTCTAAATACATAATCTACTTATGAAGTTAATTATTATTAATCAAGGGGTCGGGGTTGTGATTAGTAGTAGGGCTTTGTTTATATTTGATAATTAAGCGTTCTCGTGGAATTCGGCATGGGTGGCCCGGCCCGAATTCCTTACAGTTGTTTATATGAAGAAGTTCATCGATTAGGAATCTTCGAATCAATCCCTTGTTTATATAAAAAGATGTGGCGACTAAGACACTTGATATGCGTCTACGTGAGAAACTCTTTGTGAGATCTCTTATACATGGATTCTTTATACAATATAATAACAACAATATTAATAATAATGGTTGGACACAACAATATAGTAACAATAAAAAAATAGTAATAACTATAAAATTTAAATTGAAAATTATTTAAAATTCAATTTTGTATATTTTGTATAATAGCAATTACATTACACAATTTCTTGAATAATTGAGACACGCGGCGTACAGTGTTGTCACTGTTTACCAACATCGATGTACAAGATCCAAAATGTAATAAAATGTTCGCGATAACGAATATCGAGCTAAAATGTGTATATTAAATTTGTACTTTTTTTAATTTTATATTTTTTTATTATAATGTTTATTATAAATAAAGTTTTACGGTACGGCCCGCTTAAAAAAAATAAATTGACCCGTTGATTAAAAAGGTTGGTCACCCCTGCATTACACAATTATTTGTAGCGACCCATAGCGAGTTTCCATGTATTAATGATTCGATGACTGCGAAACAATTATTTTCATATAAGACTTGGTCCTCTTATATCCGTTATTTCCTAATTTGTTAATATTTAGATATTTATACACCACTACTAAGGAATAACGCAATGAATAACGAAATAAAACTTTCTTAATAAGTATGGGCTTAATGCCGAACCTACTCAATCCAGCTCAAACCTCCAAAAAGGATATTTTGATGGTATATGATGGCACTCATTTCTACCATGAAATAGCAAATGGAAAAAGGAATATCTACTGTTGCCTATTGGAGAGTTGAATTATAGTCTGACCAATACCATATTTTCAAACCGTATTTGATCTGAAATTTAAACGATTTAAGTAATAAACAAAATAACATTCTCCAGTCCATTTTGAAGATTTATATATTTATTGATATTTATATGCCAAATTAAATTCTGAAACCCAAGCGAGGGTTGATTTAATGAATGTGTTATATTAGGCAACCAAGATTGCATTTTACATAAAATAAGAAATTACTATTTACTGATGATGCGAGTATACAAAGTTCAGCAAAACATAAATTATAAAGATAGATATTATTATTTATATTGTATGTGTGTATAGTGTTACTGTATCCCAGTTTGTTCCAGTTATTTGCCAGAACAAAACGATTATGTTATATTTTTTGTTACTTTTATTAGTTTTGATTAAAAATCAAATTAAAAAAACTTAAAATACAAAAATAGTATTAACTTTGGGGTTTGAAACAAAATAATGATTTAGTTCTTTCCATTACCAAAAAATATGATTTCCACATATATTTATTGCTTTCCATTTTTTTGCATTTTCTCTATCACTATATATTCCTTAAGAATAAAAACAAAGACCTACAAAAGAAAAGAATAGGTTTTCTTTCACATTTTCCTTCCTTTTTTATACAAAACAAGTAAATATATATATATAAAATTATCATATTATTAAACAATAAAAATGGGAGAGATTTAAATAAATTGTGATATGACGATGGAACTGGTGGGGGTCATTCGAATGTCATGAGATTGGTTGGAAGTGGAGACTGCTCGGACCTAGCGGCCTGCTGTATATGTCGTATCCATCGTTCGGCCATCCCCGGAGTCCCTGCCTTGAACTTGTAAATATTTCCTATAAGGGTAGAAACAATACTTGCTGAGTGAGTATTTGTGTATGCGTTTCACCTAATTTTAAAATAACTTACCTCTCTGATGGTCAACAATTTTGAACAAATCCGGATGCAGAGAGTTGTCTCCGAGCAGGACATGGCAACCGGTTAGAGAGACCAATTTACAGGGCTCTCTTTTGAAATCAGATCGCTGAGTACTGAAAGTTATAAAGAAATAAATTAAATTCCTTGAAATATTCCTTAATAGTTACCCTTTAAATGATTTTGGTGAGAAATAGGCAAGAGATGAAGCCCAAATTTGTATCCAATATCTTTGCCATGAAGTCACGGTGGGCTTTCGGCCGTGCTTCAGGAGAGTCTTCCGACGCACGCATCCTTGCATGCTGCACGTATGGTCATCACAATCATCAGTCAGTCTGAAATAAGAAAGATATTTCAACATTGATTCAAATATATTTGTAATTTACATCAACGTTGAGAAAAGATCTTTTGAAAAGATCTTAATTTAATCATTTTCAATCTTTAGCCAATGTCAATGTGAGGTTTATTATTGACATTACAATTCAAGAAAGTAGGGAGAAAATGGTAACCAAAATACAATATATATGATCTTACATACTATCTTGTCTAGTACATTAAATACTGTCATCAGTAGCAAGTTTTGAAGAATATTTTGTATTATAATTATATGACATAGGAGATTTATAAAATATAATGAAATAGAAATGATTTTTATAGTGAAATTAGAATCTAGATTGTCTTATATAGATAGTCATATATTTAATTTTATACTAATTTGGACATAAATATGGCAGTAAGAATCAAAATAAGCATTCGAAAATATGAGGTATCTGCAAAAATCATAAAATCTACAAACCTTGTAAGAAGAGTTGTCTCTTCCGAAGTGTTCCTGGAAGCATCCAGGGGTAAATCTATGGTGGGCGAAGGCATGTCGAGATGGTGCCTGGCTCCTTGACTCTCCTCCAGCTCGGAATCGTCCAGTAAATGCAGTGCCTTCGGCACGTCGCTCGGCTCAACGACCTGTTGATTCTTACCGAATATACTAAAAGAAGAAGTCGGTTAATTCAATGTGCCATCACTTTTGTAGTAGACTGCGATAACAACCATGCACCATTAACTACCAGTTACCAGCACAAAACACGCACAACACAAATACGTAACGGAAAAGCATTCTCAAAGAAATTTTGAGATTATTGGGACTTACCCCCACGGCACCACAATCGGTGAGTACCCAAATAATGGGCCACCCTGTTTATGGAAATTGCGTGGAAGACTTGTGCTACGAAATCTGTATACAGAGGGGAAACGGGAATCCCACGCGCACAAATTGCACACAAACGTACGTTATTAGTGTTTTTGTTAGTCGGGAGTCAGAAGAAACAGACAAAGAGAGAGAAAGAAAGATAAGTAGCGAGTTGGTTGACAAGTGACGAGCGATGCGCTCGAGGGACTTGCTTACTTTGTGCCGAGACTCCTGCACTTTCTGTGCCCAGGTATGAATCTGCTGCCTGCGGTTACGGCGTGCAACCTTAGGGAACCGCTTGAAGCCTTTGCCGGTGACAGGTTCAATGATGCTATCGCAGTGGCGTCCACGATGACGGACTCCTTTGAACTGCAGCTGGAGGAACTCGGGGGTGGCGAGGGCGGTTCCAATTTCAAGGACAACCTACACAATAAAAAAGAATCAAACTGAATGTTCTCAATTAGAACCAACCGTTCACTTACTTGTATTGATCATCTTCAACGAACTTCTGCAGCTCCTCAATGTATCGTATAGAATGCAAATAATCTCTGACGTGCGGCAAGACGGCTAAGTGTGAGTAATTAGAGTGTTGGTAATTTGAGATTATTCTCAAGATGTTGTTCATCTTCAGGCTACGCTGTTGCGACTCCAAACCCCCCGAGTGAGGATGAGCCATGTCAATGTAAACTAGATCGGTCAGGTACAAACCTTAAAATGGAATACAAATTATTATCTCCATTCGCACATCAACTAATCCAAATTAATTATACCTAAATAGGGAATGCAGGGTAGCTTTAAACTTTCTATGTGGCTCCTAAGATTGGACCAATTGTTGTTGTCGGAGAAGACCTCGGCGAGTTTCTCGAACGATTGCCTATCCTTTTTGGATAGATACGCCCAGGTCTTTGACAGCCTGTATACGGAGGCACTTTGCAAGGCTGAGATTATGGCGAACAGCGAGTGGAGATTGTTCAGTTCGTACAATTTCTTCGCGATTTTCACGAAGTGCCCCAGAATTTCAGAGCGTTGTTTCGCGGTGGCTCCAGTGAGTATTTCTTGTACAGTCCAAAAACTGACCTATGGATGAATTATATAAATCATTATTATATTAGCATAAATATAAGAAAATTATTAAAAGAGAGGACATAAAGATCGATTTCCCTTTGGTACAATTATGACCAGTAGAAGTTGAAAGTTTTTTAAATTTCACTTCTTTTATTTGACAGAAAAGAATAAATCAAAGTTGTTTCGTTTACAACATAATTTTAGGGTAAGAAACAAAGGAAAAAATATAATGAAAAAATATAATTTAAAGAGAAAAATTGTTAAAAAATCGCTTCATACTATAATAGCACCAATAAAAATGTATTTCTTTTGCGCAAATGAACTTCTAAATAACAATTTATAAAAGAATATTACAAATTTACTTCTTAAATTGATAATTGTTACGTTATAAATATAGGTTGGAATCAGTTTTTTCTTAAACTACTGAAACCCTATTAAAAAGTAATTGAATGATTAATTAATGAAGATGGTACGAAACGATCAATGAGAAATTAATAATAATCGATTAAATTGAGTTTTGCAATTATAATTACATGATTGAATCGTCGAGTGAAGGCGACTATGTTGGGCGCCACGGTAAGTTTATTCTTCTTGTTCCAGGCGCAACTCGTCAATTCATCCGGTTGTATGTGGAGGAAGGGCGGCAAATCAAGGAGAGTCACTTGATTAGCCAACTCTTCGGGACTGATGCGCAGCACATCTAAGATGGGACAGCTGTAGTTGCGCGCCGAATTTGGCAAACTCTGAGTCTTTACGCTGGCAGGTACTGCGGCAAAAGAGCTGCTGCTGCTGAAAGTATAAAGAGCAAATTTTAGATTCACCTCATACGCATTTGCACTTCAATAAAGCTCAGTTAATTACCTGTAATTGTAATACGATTGTTCGGGCGGCCCGGGACCTCCTGATACGCTCTTCGAGGACACCTTACGCTCGCGCTCGCCGGAACTTCCGCTAGAGCATAAGAACGTACCCTTTTTGGAAGTTCCCCCGTCTTTGTAATCGTCATCCTGGCTCTGCAAAAATAATATGAATTTCTGTTGAGTAAACGCTATAGACCAGTGGTTTCCAACTTTCTTTTTATACAATGTCACGCCTAAGTTTTTAAAATTCTTATGACCTTTATGTAACATATATAATAAAAATCACCATATTGTTAACTTATATATATATATATATATATAAAAAGGTGTTCATTGACCACTAATGTTTATTAATATTAATAATATTTATTGCAACAAAAATTCCAAAAAAAAAGTCAATGCAATAAAAATGAAAAATATAAAGAAAATAAAAATAAAATTCTATTACTAGCAAGGTCTATTGACCATAGATCTTTCTGCCCTAATATTTATTATTATTATTAATGGTTAAAATTAAAATTATTCAGATTTAAAAAGATGTATATGTTATAATAATGATAAAGTGTATGTTATGTAATCTTATCTTATACTATCTATGTATGCTTATTTATACTCAAAGTGTGGAATAAAACATTTTTTTAAATACTTGCTGTCTTAATACACCCATACCTCGCTTTACGGCCTAGACACGTTCTACGAAATTTGGTCTCAAAGCGAAAAGCCGTATAAGGAATCAATCATTCCTATCGACATCGAAAAAGGTATTTTTTGCTGTTATAGCGATACATTTTAGGCCGTAAATCGAAAACGTGCGGTCGTATAGCGAGGAATAGGTGTTCTTATTCAATTAATAAAAAATATTTGTATATGAATATATTATAAATTATAAGCGAATGTCTCTCGTATTAGTAACTGTAATTTAAAATATAATCAACATGATCAAATCCGAGAAAGTAAAAGGTACACGAACAGCTTCCTAGAATACCCAGAAGTGACAGCCACATTAATGTGAAAGAGCACCAATATGCAATTAACAACTTCAACTTAAATGCTAGCCCTGAGACTCTCACTTATTTTGTATATTTTAACAACAATATAATAAATTTTAACAAAGTAGACATGAACAAATGTTAGCAGCAAAAATATTACAAAATTCATAAGTGGATTTATGTAAAATTAGAGCTGATAAGAGGAAATTAAATTCATACAAAATTTTAAAAAGTGCCATGATTTAGATAATATATGATAATTTTACTTTAGGAGAACGGTTAAACATTAATATAATTGTTTGTCTTCTATCAACGATTTTCTTTTGTAGATTTATAAAAGCTGAAATAAGTAGCATGGAACTGATTATAATTAATATTCTTACTATTATATTTTTAATAATATGAACCTGTAGAATTGTAATAATATATACAATTAGTCTTGATATTACATTTAAATATACTTTAATCACTTGCATTTAAGCATAAAATCAATACGGAGGAATGTGACTAATTAAAACTATAACTTACAGTTCTTATAAACGTTATAAAATAAACATTATTGAGCAAACAATAAATTATAAAGAAAAAATAATCGAATCCTAATCTAGAGAGTAAAACGAAACTCAATTAAGTAACAGCTGCTTATTGCTACCAGACATCTGTCAGATTCCTCTTCGAATGACCGCTTTGAATGATACGCCGAACAATGCGAAATAACTTGGAATAACGATTGAAAAGAAGTACTAGAATAGAGTTAAATACAGTGTAACAGAAATAATTTTCTCTTAATATGTTATTGTAATATTATTCTCATATAATAAATATAATTGATTATTTATAATTAATTACTGTAATTAACTAATCCACTTTCAATACAAGATTCAAGTATTGTATTTCAACAAAATATTATTTTATTATTCTTTCTGCAATACAAAATTCATGTTTCATGTTGATAGCATCTATTACAGATCTTATAAGCAGATGGACATATACATAGTGCTGATAAGGGAAAATCATTCCATACATAATTGTAAAAGTGATAAAAGCCTTTCGGACAGTTGTACCTTTTATAGAACTGAAATATTTTGTTTATTTTTATGGGAAATTATTCATATTTGGAGTTTCATTTAGTTTTTCTTTCATTATTATATTTTGATTACCTATCATTATTATTTTGTTTATCTAAAAAACGGATCCAAGTAATTTTTGACGTCCTCATTAGAAGTAAAGATTTTTCTGTAAATTTGTTTGTAGATATTTTTATAAGAAGATGTACAACCCATATGTCGAGTTTTGAAATTAAATCAAGGCGTTTCACGTGATCATGAACTGTCAAATTTAACAAATTTAATATTTCACCAGTTTTTATTGGGCGATCAACATCAAAATTTCCGGAACGAAATTTTATAAACCAGTTTTAGTAATGATATTCTATCAATATGTTCTAGCTTGAACAACATTTTTACCTTTTCGATAGTAAAAAAATATAATATGCCAAAAATGCTGCTAAATCCCATATTTGATAGGGCACCAAAAAAAAAAACTATAAGTGAAACAAACTTTTTCACAAACAAGCCTTGCTGTATCAGCTGTCAAAATATGTAACAATAATGCGGCTCAGTCTGAAGTTAATATTGCAAAAACTTATCTTATAAATTACGTTTCCAGTACTCACATTGGAAGCTTTCAGTTTGGTGAAACTCTCCCCGGAAATATTCCTAGGAATCTCCGAATAGCGAAGCATCTTCTCATGACCCCTGACCACCTGAAAACAAGAAAAAATCATTGAATTGCGGTTCTGATAAATTGACTAAAAATAAATGTAAAGATTAATAATACGTTCATTATCAAGCATAATTCACATCCCAGTTGCATAATAGGGCGATATATGTTTCGAGAGTCAAATATCGGTTAATTTAAATTTAATTAGTTTAATGGCGTCATCGATTCGAGCGATATATATATATACTGGTGTATAGCAGAAGAAATGTTAAAATGATTTGAATTCAGGTGAAAATAACGATTGAGCAAGACACTAATTGGAAGTTGCCACAAAGCACGTACCGCCGCCCTGATGATTTTCATGCACCAGATGATAAAAATGTCATTGTTCGCGACCATGTCTTCAGGATTCACACTTTCCCGCAGCAAGTAAAAGAGTTAACTTTTCCAACTTTGGCGACGTCGCAACTCGTTTTTTCCCGCTTCCAACATTGCAAGTAGAACGTGACGACCGGAGATATCGGGTGAATACATTAAAAGCGTTATTGTTATGAAACAAGGAACGTTCTTTATGTTATTTTTTTCGTTTTTCAGCACGTTTCAGAAATGCAAACACGGCCCAGTTCACCTGCACGTACGTGCGCTGACCGTGCATCTAAGTGGCACTGTGCATTTCCGCAAACCTCAAATTGGATTAGGACATTCTGGAAAGGGGGAGGAAGAGCGTAAATCGCACATCTATAAATAGCCGTGACAGTCTGAATGCAATAGAAAAAGAAAGGAAAATAACTTTATAAAAAAACAGCAGATATTCCGAGTATGATATATCAGCTAATCGGAGGAAGACGTCATTAATCAGCGAAATATTCACAAAACAATACTTTCATTGTGTTGACTCACTGTATGTGCTCTTGTTATTGTAAATATATTATATAAATGAAACCACGAAAGCATAAGTCGTAATCGATATAGCATGTTGACATTTCGGTAAAGTTGACGATGCATATATTGCAGCTGAAGATATAAATGCTTCTTGGTAACCGAGATTAGCTTAGAAATAGCCGTTTGTCGAATAGGCATTTTACATCTGCAAAGAAATTTTCCAACGTCAATTCACACTTGAGCAATTATTTTTCTGAGAGCGAAAAAAGTGATGATAAGAGCATCTCCATATATTTTTTCCCGAGATTAGACAGAAAGAGAGAGGGGAAAAAACGTTAAATATAAACACATATGGGTCAAGGATGCGAATGCTTGCACATATTTTTATTTTAAAAAGAAAATAAAATGGACAGTTAATTAATTACTAAACATATTTCGAACTTCGAATTCAAGGATTTCATTTGCAATGATACGAAACTTGATATCATGGATCGCAATGCAAATAGTGGACGTCATTAAGAATTTAAATATGAAAATTCATACTCATTTGCAATTGCGATGACTTTTCTTTGTGACATGTGAAGATAATGCTTTGTTATCACAAAAACCAATATTTCCTCTCTATTGTTTCATTTTCTGAAAAATATATTAATCATATTTATATAAGTGTAAGACGGCTATTTATAATGAACTTTTAACTACATTTAATTTAAGACTAAAATAATGTCTAAAAAAATCTTGTGTAACATATACGTAATTTCAAATATTCAAAAATTGAATTGATCACTAAATAATTTAAATTTTGCAGCGTCTAAAATGTATTTTTTTTTGGGATTAGAATTGTAAGTACACCCATACCTCGCTATACGGCCGCTCTTTATACGGCATTTCGCTATAACGGCCCTCTTCAATTAAGGCACGCTTTCGATTTACGACCTAAAATGTTTCGCTATAACGACAAACAAAACGTTTTTCCCTGTCGATATATCTACATGTTGCCAATCTTGCGCAAGCGCAATAATTGTTTCCTTATACGGCTTTTCGCTTTGCGGCCAAGTTTCGTATAATGAATCTAGGCCGTAAAGCAAGGTATGGGTGTAATCACAAAATAATTATTGTGTTAGATCCATTTATTTAGTTAATAGGACAAAATAAAAAATAAAACATTCAGTCTCAAGCAGAATGTTACTTATATTATAGAAAATTCAAGTTATTTGTATGTTTTGTAACAAAATATATTTAACTGTTGTCCCTGTGCGGAAAGACTTAGGATCTTTAATAATAAATAATATTTTTTTATTATTATAAGATGCCAAACTAAGTGTATTCAAAACATAATTTAACTTTAAAAATAATTGATAGGACAGAAATACCTATGGCCAATAGCCTTTTGCAGCAATTGCATTTTTTTATTGCACTGAGTTGATTTTTTGTAATTGTTGTTACAATAAATTTTATTATTATAACTTTCTTCTATATGAAAAATGTATACAAATATAGGAAAATTGTTATTTTTTTGGATATAAAAAGATTACACAATGTTTATAATTGTAATTATCAATTTATCAAATGTTACCTAAAATATGTTATGTACTTTTTGCAAACAAGTGTTTGCAACTATGTGATATGCACACTAAAAAAAGATAAACACAAAAATAAGATTTAAAAATGATTGTATAAAAAAATAACAATAATCAATATGTGAACGTTAATTAATTTACTGGATGTTTTCTTATAAATAAGGTTGTAAATAAAAATGAGTACAGATATTTATACACTTTTCTCTAAGATGATGCATATTGTGTAGATGCTTATATTCGGTTTGATCAAATGCGGTTATTGGAAAATGTTATTATGTATATTTGAGCATGCATTCGCCGAAACTACAATCACATAACGTAAATAAATATCTCGTTTCGCCTTCATCTCTGAAGAAGTAAGAAGCTCTATACCAAGAACGGTTTTCGCGATTCAATCTGCGGCTGACAGATTCTGGCGTCTGGCCAAAATTACTTCAAATATTTGGGTCTCATGAATAATATTTCCATTGTAAACATTTCACTCTTCCACGTATGTATTTTTTTTGCCCCATTCCTCTTTCAAATGGTCTGCGGTCTTATATAGTCGAGATGCACACCTCTCTCTATCCATACAGGAGCCACCTAAGCTTTATTTTTACGATTTGCGCACGTAAACACACATTGTAGAAAAAAAAATGCGCGCGAAAGGAATTTTCTAAATCAGTATCCATACATGAATGTGATGTTAATGTAATAAAAACGAAGAAATTTGCGATTCGAAGCTTTCTAATTCTCATTGAACACAATATTGATATTATCAAAGTTTATAAATAAAAAAATATTGGTGATATTTCTTAAAAGTTTGTAGATATATATTATAAATATTTCATACCAATCAAAGGTTAATAAGTGCTTTTAAACAAGAGATTGGTTCCTGAAGAATACCTAAAAATCGTGTAAAAATATATACAGTGTATACAACCAAAAACGTTAAATCAATAAAAAAAAATCAATTAATTTTTAAACTCTACAGTTTTTTTAAGAAGATGATTGTGAAAGATTTTTTTTTCCAATTAGTTATTTTCTTTAGTAAAGTGTTAAGTCTCATAATAATCTATGATTTTCTTTCAACAGATCGGAAGGTGCACTCAAACATTATTACATGATCCATCATCTACCAATTCATCTTCATCCATTTAAACCATCTGGTATAATTTTCGCAAGTTATGGATTTATTTAGTAACAGTTTCACTGATTAAATTTTACTCTTAATTTTAAATTAAACCGTGTAGAAACTTTTTTAAATAAACTTACAATATTTAAAATAAATGTGTATTTTCTGGATCAACTAAAAATATTTATTTAAAAAAAATGTTTTATTGATATCTTAAACTTTTACTTTGTGTTATGCACTTATTCATAAATATGTTGTTGCAATATATTTCAATGTATATTCTTACAATATTCTTTTTAATAAAAGTAAACGTTTGAAAACATTTATTTACATTAGTTTCTATTATTTCCTATTCTAAATATTTTATTTAATAGTACATTTTTTGGGAAATAGATGTTTTTGATTAACCAAAAACAAGCATTTTAATTACCTAATTATTCTGAAAATATAAGTAGTTATATAAAATAAAGTATGTAGTAAAAGATTTAGATGATATCTGGTCATTCATTCTAAAAATAATATATTGTTAAAAAATGTTTGAAGAAATACAAATATAAGTGAATTTGTCCAAAATTACATGTTTTTAAATTTTTATTTCAATTACGGTATTATCACTAAACAAGATAATTATTTTTATAATAATGGTATAACAATTAAATCCGATATTTCATAAAAATCGGATTAAACGTTTGATGGTATATTTATACATTTCTAAATAATTGTATATTTATGTAAAATCATGCTATTAGAATAAAAGTAAAAATATTTAAATAATTTTCTACAAAAATTACGTATTTCTTTTGCAAATGCTGTTTTCCAGCATTATTCCAGACCAATAATATTAGCAGAGAATTGGAAACCGTACTTAACATAAAATTCTAACTAATTGCACAAACCATAACTGTTACATCTGCAGTGCTATCTCCAGTTCGTATAAATTAATCGAAGAGAGTGGAAAAGCAACGAAACGCAATTTCGCAACGAGATTGCAAAAACATCTGCGCTATGCAAATCGATAGGAAAACGCACATTAAATAGATTTATTGCATCTTCATCTCTATGGGAAGAGATAAAATAAAAACTAGCTCAAGTCATTGCTTAATCTTAGGAAGCGATACGATCAATAAATTGTGCATGAGGAACTTGACCTGAAATTTTCGGGTCACGTGGAATTGTGCAACATCATCTTATCGATTATCTAGTGTATAATGAAAAATCGAATATTGGGAGATTGTGAATGAGAGAAATCAATTGCAACAGATTATTTACAATATTATTACAAATTCAAAGTCAATGTCAAACGGTTTTATTTTTAAGTTTGTTTACTCGAATTAAAAGGAAAGAGACATTTATTATAGTTTCAGCAAGGTCCGTTGCGAGAGTCGGGACGTAATTAATTGTGGAAACGCAGAAGCAGCTAGATACACATGTTCGTAAACGTATTTTGTTGCTCGTAAATCATTATGCTTCTTTTGCATTACAAAATCCTGATATATTTGCGATTAAAGCAGGTAAGACTTACATCAACGAACAAATATTGCTCGATCTTGCTTAATATTATGATGATGAAGAGTGTACATTTATATGGAAACATTACATATCAATCAACGTTTCTGGATCAGAAAGATCAATATTGAAACGATGTTAATGATAAAGAAAAAGAGTCATAATAATAACAATACGGTCCCGTGACTTTTAACCCGTAGTTCAAATTTAATACAAAGGAATACTAAAGTGTGAGAAAAACGTGCTATTGTTTGAACAACAAAAAGGAAAGTAGGCAACATCACGTCATTTGTCGACATCGTCAAAATTATGTGGAATGCATTTTGTATTGATATAGAGTTATGTATAACCGATTATTGTTTATATCATCCCTTATTATTGTATTGTGATCCTTACGACATACATTTTCATTTAGGAAAATTCTTATACTAATACTGTTTACCATAACTAATTAGATACATCTAATAACACAATGATTAGTTAATAATACTCTTTACTATAAATATTGTGTTGTAGCCCAACCTGCTACCTTTTAGCATCCTGTTTTGATTAGTAATGTACACATTAAAGTGGGTAACTTTCCACTCATAAGGATAAGTTATTCCTTAACCCCAAATATTCTGTAATCTGTCCACCTTCTATCATATAAGGCGACACTTGCATAAGTCATCCAGTTGAATTTGCAAGTCCGAAATCTGGAAAATCATTAAAAAGACGATAACAGCCTCCTCAGCAGTCTGAGCAAGGTATTGGAAATAGTACTGCAGAAAAGAATGTCGTGGAAGAAAAGAACATCATTATTAAAGAACAATTTGGATTTCGACCGAAACATAACTCTGCCCACCAAGTGCTAATAAATAATATTGATATGGGCTTCAAAAAGGTTACAGCAGTGGTATTGCTCGATCTGGATAAAGCATTCGATCAAGTCTGGATCGACGGACTTATATACAAACTAAAAGCCGCAAAATTACCAACCATATGGATTAAACTCATCCACTTATATTTAACTAACTAACCTCTAAGAGCAACACTAGAGAAATACATGCGGGAGTGCCACAGGGTAGGGTACTTCACTCTCCTCGCTATACATAAACGACAAACCGAAAACCATCAACACAAAATTGGCGAAAAACAACTCGAACCCTGCTTAGTGCGCAGGCCATGACAGGACACGCAGAAACAGATAAAAACCGAACAAATATGTATATAATTACTATAACAAAGATAAATTTTTAACTGAATTGAAGTCTTAGTATATAGTTGACTACTCAATAAAAACAAAAATCCTAAATTAGAATATTCGCCTTTGATATTCATTTAACAATAGTAAACATATTTGTGTAAAACGTTTCCTTTAAATTACTTACATTATTTCCCTTTAAAATACTACTTTAAATATTCCTAATTGAATCTACATCTTTGACTACAATTCCTTTTACATAATTCATAATTATTTCACAAACATAAAATTACAAAAAAAGATATGAAAAGTCTTTAACATTTGAAGCCAGATTACGGTAATAATAATTATTAATAAAGAAATACATCGTATTACGATTTAATTACTATTTATATTGAAAAAAAAAAACATAAATTCATTGATAATAGGTACTCGAAAAATCTAAAAATACACTTAAAATTGATAATAATAGGACGTTGAATGTTATTTTCAAAACTCGTGTAAAATTCCATAAATATTTAAACAGTCTGTAATTGATTGCATTCCGTTTTCTTTCTGTTTAAAATTGTAATAATTTAAATGGCAAAGAAACTTGTTCTGTATTTCGGTTAGACATTTGCACCAAATACTTTAAACACAACGTGCCTGCGTTCGTATTTTAAACAAAAACTGCGTTACAGTCGCGCGAAATGAATTTTATTGGATAAACGTAGGTTTATTTATAAATGCAATATTTATACATTCATTTCATTTTGAGCGAAAATATTTTACTTGGGTTTTCTGTTTATATCAAACATTCGAATCTTCAACTTCGTTTACAAAAACTGCATTCGATGTGGGCACATAACAAAATTCTTTTTAGAACTGTCCACTGGTAGAGCTGAAGCCAAAAATTGAGAGTCGGTAAATGTCAAATTGTTGAGACGCTTTTGACGTTTTTGCAATACCATCGAGATTGAAATTAGGCGCGTGCTTAAAGAAGCATTCACTCACTAGACGCGATTTGATTGGACAGTGAAATGTGCATGGGCGGAGGAGAGTCTGTCTACGTGTATGTGGCCTTAATTATAGAAGTTGGATCTTTATCAAATCGTCCCACAAACGCGCGATCTCGAAAGACCAATACACATGAACGATCCGTGCAAAATATCAAGATAACTTTTGACACACTTTAGAACAACAATTCTATTGCAAATACATCGAATAACAGATAACATTTACAAATATTGCATTTGTTACTATTCTGTCTTCTTTAAGTATATGTTAACCTCTTCAGACCTAACATACAATATAATGTACACTACTTCAATGTCTGACTTAATATATAAAACTATGTGGTCTATAGCCCTTTGCAGCAATATTTTTTTTATTTTGTACTTGTTGCAATAAATGTTATTAAACACTTATAATTTAAGCATATATTTTCACATTATTATCATTGAAATAATTTCACCTATGCAAAATGGGATGTAAAAATAATGATCAACAAATTTAACTATCTACCACCAAATAATAGAATGGTCAATAGGTAATTCGTATGGTTTGCGAAATATATAAAAGTAACTTATCGTATGAAACTAATTTATTGCTATCAAAATAAATAGTTCATGTGTAAAATAAAATAATATATAGTTAGGAATAATAACCCACGTTTATAAATGCTACTCTTTAAATCATTCAAATTTGAAATCGTTATTTCCATGCATTGATATAGTAACCAATATTTGTTTTAGTACGAGATTTTACAACATTCAATTAATAAATAATTTTACTTTGATTTTTTAATATAGAAAACATAAATTCTTTTACAAAATATATTCCAATAAAAAATAATTAAAAGAGAATGATTAAGACATAAATCTGTTTAATTGTCGGCAATTGCAGAGCACGCAATATCAACACGCATTTTTTGAGCTGCAAACGATTAATTAAAAACTTTCGACGGACGTGCACTTCTTCGACAGCCTTAATGCAGAAAATTCCTTAGAAACTCACTATTCCGAAATGGATATCTGCTTACGGATCATGCTGTGAGAAAGTTCAATTAACATTTTAAAGTAGCCTATAAATAAATAGGTAGAACCGCTATTCCTTGGTAGATATTGATAATTTGCAACTATTTCAATTTGATCGCAGTTAAAAAAAAACGCTTATAAAAAAACAGTTATATATTATTACTAAGAAGTAAAACTAGTTAGTATTAATGAGTATTAAAAAAGATATTACAATAAGTTTTTAAA
Organism: Nicrophorus orbicollis; assembly: GCA_018845635.1. NCBI lineage: Eukaryota > Metazoa > Arthropoda > Insecta > Coleoptera > Silphidae > Nicrophorus > Nicrophorus orbicollis. Next base: position 119,889 of record JAFMTC010002166.1, on the reverse strand, counting down.
TAAAAGAAATAAGTAAATTCATATAAAAAGGGTGAACAAACTGCGGTTAATAGTCCTTTATTAGAATTATTATTGATTATTTAAAAAAATATCTTCCACGACAGCGTTTCTCAATCTAGGCATCAAATTTGCTGTCATTTTGTACGAAATACTTGGAATTATTTGGTTCAATTGGAAACAAATATACTTGAGAAATGTTGATGAGAAATGATAAATATATAATTAAGTTTATTTAAGTAGCAGTTCACTAATTAGTTTGTACTATTTTCAATAATTATATGTTCGTTATCTCAGAGTTTACATTTAAAAAGACAGAAGCGATTAGTAAATTAATTACAAGTAAAAACCCATTTTACCGCATAATTATCTTGAACAAAAACATAATTACAATAAAAATCTCTTAAAGTTGCTATAATATTTGCTTTCTTTTTCATGTATTCGTAGTAAATACGAGAAAGTCTTTTATATGCAAAGTCTTTCTTATTTGCATTTATATCATACAATACTTTAAAATATAATATTTAAGTTTATTAGCGAAATTTTATAATATTTACATATAAATATTTATAACCACACACTGGAATTAACCAAATAAAATTATTTATTTGAAATACAGCGTGAAATATGATTCCCTGAATACTCAGAACACGTAAAAGCACAAAATCTAAAAAAATTACATCGAAGCATGAGGAACAATATTAATCAAATTAAAATGATCTCCCATAACAACGTCTGCAAACCGTAAGTTCTGTTTTCTTTTTCAATTTTCTGAATTTTTGATGTTCCATTTTTACATGATGTTTGTTTTTTGAATTCAGAATCAAAACATTTTTATATCATGACTATATCAAAACCAGTATTTTGACTGGTACTTCTCAAAGTGGAAATGTAACAAAAACGCTTAGATAATTAGACAGATTTATCGAAGTTTCGTTATAATCAAAGTAATAGTGATATTATGAAAAGTAGTGCATTTTCATTGACAGAAATATGCTACAATATTCCTTATCTTGGAAAGGATTAAACACGAGAAACGTCACAACCTTTAACTTAAGTTGTTGTACTCAAACATATTATATAGATAGCATTACATAGCCGCTAGAGTTCCGTTTGTTTTTCCTTTTTGAAAGCTAGTAATAAATCAACAATTATTATATTATACATATTTTCTTAAAGACCATCATGACTGATTTTTGTAGAAATAACTTAGAAGTTTTTTTTGTGATTCTAGTGTTAAGTTAGTTAGTTTCAGCCAATAAAGTTTGTATTAACACAGTATAAATATATAGTACAGCCATACCTCGCTATACGGCCGCTCTTTATCAATTAAGGCACGTTTTCAATTTACGGCCTAAAATGTTTCGCTATAACGGCAAAACAAACTTTTTTTCGCATGTCGATATATCTACATGTTTCCTTGCGCAAGCGTAATAATTGATTCCTTATATGGCTTTTCATTTTGCGGCCAAGTTTCGTGGAACTTATCTAGGCCGTAAAGCGAGGTATAGGTGTATAGTTCTTGTAAAATAATCAATTTTTTGGAATACATTAACGTTGATTGATATTATTTATTAATAAGATAAGATTATTATAAGAATATGATACATTAAAAATGATCAAGTTTCAAATTAAATATATTCAAACACTCGAAGGAATTAAAATATATAATATGAATTAAATTCTAGTTAGTAAATTAATATAAAACTCATGAAATTTTAAAACTTAATTATAATAATATGTTTTAATTGTGTAAAGTTTAAATTTTAATTTAATAAAAAATTATTGATTTTGAATATCATAATTGTTAGATATTTATTAGACATAAATAAAACAATATATTTTATAAATTTTATAATATGTTAAAAATTAAGCAACTAATTTAATTTATAAAATATTAAGAAATCATTTTAATCTTAGCAGCGTGCTATTTTCTTATAGAAATTAATATCAAATGGATGAATAATATAAAAAAATATAATATAATTTATTGGCCAGTTATAAAAACAAAAAATAATTCTAAAAAAAAACAAAATATAAATCAAACATAATAATAAAAAGAAAAGCCGGGCTATCGACCATTGGTCTTTCCACCCGATGAATAATATTATCATGAATCTTATGAATAAGGAAAATACCTGAAATAAAGTGCATAATGTATTTAATAACGCAATAGTATAAATGAAATGTTCTACTTGGAACATATTACAAACTTTATAACGAAACAAAATGCATCAATGGCGGCTTTGTTTTACTGTAAATAATCTCACCATACTAACATATTTTCCATAAAACTGTCCGAGCGTTAAGACCATCACCTGTGGATAGTAATGTAATAATACAGCGAAACACGCGCGCACGAGAAGAAAACGACGCAAACCGGGACGACGGGACGGTGCTTACGAGCCGCTGCTGAGAGTCAAACTGAACGCGAACGAGTCAGATCGCCGAGGCGTACAAAATAATGGACTAATTGCGGCGCATTTGCGCAAAGTGTTTAACTATCAGAGCGGTAACTAAATCTAATTGCACTGGCAGAGAAAAAAAGGATGGACGTGGAGAAATTACGAGCAAATAAATAAATAATATATTTCAACTGCATCGCCGTTGATTTACTATGGTCTGAATGGGGAATTCATTAACACTTTATTTATTGATACACAAACATTCATTCATACGATTAGTTTACACGTATATTGATCATTAATAAACCTAATATTTATCTGAAATAATAGACGTATCGTACAAAATTACAAAACTATTACTCATATTTTCGAAAGTGTATCCTATAATGACAAAAATATCATTAAATTTATAAATACATCGAATTCTCGTAATTCTTATTATTAAAATTATTTTTATTTTCATTTTTTTTGCAGTAGAAACCTTTTCATAGTTCCAACAAAAAGTATTCCCTTTTACTATTAAAGTGTAATAACAATAAAATTACCAAATATCAAAAATTAAGTGCAGTTTAATTATATATATACGATTTGCAAATATCAAAAGAATCAAAATTTTAAGAAAGGCATAAAATAGTACACCCATACCTCGCTATACGGCCGCTGTTTATACGGCATTTCGATATAACGGCCCTCTTTAATTAAGGCACTTTTTCAATATACGGCATAACATGTTTCGCTATAACAGAAAAAAAACTTTTTGTCGATGTTGATATATCTACATGTTGCCAATCAAATCTCTTTTGTGTTGTTTATTTATATGCGTTTTCAAAGTCATCACTTAATTCGGTGCTATTGTATAAATAAAATTAAGAGCAGAAATACCTATGCATATAATCCTTTACAGCAATAGCATTACATTGTCTTTTCTTTGCATTTCTTTTTCAGCTTTCATATATTTTATATCCAATGATTTAAAATACAAGAAAATGTAATATGTTTAAAGTGTTTAAACTTATTTATCTTGTTGTTAACTCAGTTTGCACTTCAAAGCTATTATATCATATAATAATATTAAATATGTTTGTAGGTACAAAGATACAATCAAATTAGTTTATTATTTATTACATATAAATTAAATGCAAGACAAAAATGTCATTTATTCGTATGTTTAGCGTGGTTTATAAAATAGTGTGTTTTTCATTATCTGTATCTTTATATTTTACAATTTTAAAAATTTATTATTATTACATTTATTGTAACAACTACAAGAAAAATATAAACAAAAATAATACAAATACACAGACAAGAAATCATAATTCTTGATGCACTAATAACTTATTACATTTAAACATAAATAGTATATTTAATGTATATTCTAGTTAATATTGTGTTGACTTATATTCGTGGAATGTTCAATCGGTGATAAATGAGCAGGCAGAGATTATCGTTAATATTTACCATTCTTAGAACCTTAGCAAAAGTCATTATAAAGGGGAGCGATAACACAATTCTACAGCATCGTAACCAAGTTGTTACCAGTCAAGAGCTCCAAAGCGTTCCAAAACAACGGTCTTCACAACGCTGATTTTTGTAATTGAGATCATTTACACAAAAAAATAACTTATCTTCAACATTCCCAATATAAAATGTTTGCTTTCTTCCTTTGCGTACCGGGAAAAGCATAGTAACTATAATGGCATAAGGAAACCGTTCATTCAATCTGAAATCATTCCGATTTTCCACCTTGTATAAAGAAAGTTGATTTAAGAACATACAAACTAACCAGTATTGTCAAAGTAGTTGTAGAATGAGTATTTGATGTTGATCGATTGCGAAGTTCAACGTATATGGATATTCATTTCGTGGATGATCACAGATGCAGGAATGATCACATATATGAAGTACGTTTTTCATGTCACGACTAGAAGAGCTAGTACTCGATGTCGGTCATAACTGGGTTATGATTTCCGATATTGAAGTTTAAATGTGTAAATTGGAAGTTGATAGGTTGATCTATAATAGATATTGTAATTCACAAATTTAAGCATATGTTGTGCATTATTCCTGACTCTAGTAACTTCAACTAAGTATCCTGGATCGGAAAAATATTATTCTCTACTTGACACTTTGCATTATATTGTAAATTCTTGAAAGAAACATTTCACCGAAAATAATGACCACTATATAAATTATAATTGTACCGCCAACAAATTTGCTTAATGTCCTATTTGTGATAGATTGTGAATAAATAAATGATATACAAAAAAAAAATATATAAATTATGTACCTGTAATGCTCTCGCTATTTATGTTGTAGCAATGCTAATTACAATTAATTAATAAGTAATAGTCTTTGAATAAAAAAATGGCAAACGTAAACACATTAAACAGAAAAACAAGTGACCTTCGTGACAAAACGCTTATTATAATTATTCTCACTTCAGCAATTTACTAAAAGCACGAGGCGCTTTTTTAATTAACAGTTGTTGAATAAAACCATATGTCTCGCAATCCAATCATCATCTAACAGTCACTCAGCTATTAGATTTTCTTTTCTTCATAGGCGTCGAAAACAGTTAGATGACTGCATTTTATATAACTGCATCCATGGAAGAGGCGATCATTTAATTTAGCGAATTATTAAACCAAATGGCGCATCGCTAATTACAGTTCAACCAAAGAAGAAGCAGAGCAAACAGTCCATCATTGTTTCTGATAAATCGCCTATAAAACCCATTACGATTTATCCACACACACACATTCTGTTATTCCAGATTTTTTCATCTTTCCATGCCATGAAAATCAATTAGGAAATAGTGTTATGTAATTTCAAATAGCGGTTTGCGAGCGTATTTTTTCTTCCTCCATTTCTCTACCGCCGCTCATTCTAATATAATAGATCCTAAAGGTGGCCGGAGGTCTTTTCTGTCAAATTATGTTTCTAAAAAAATAGTAATTCTTCAATGGCACAAATAACTGTTGCGAATACGCACAGCGTACACGTCTTTCTAATAAGGCCAAAGTTTTAAACGTTGTTTGGAAAACAAGAGTCTTAGAATCAGACAGACAACTCTATTATTAGAGCGGTAAAAGTTATTGAACGAGGATATTGACTTAAGGCCAAGAACATTACGATCGTACACATTTGCTGTGAGTGAACGCCGGCTGCCGATCATCGCGTAAGATTTCAAAGTTCAGCAATGAACTACTGGAAGTACGCGAAAGATTCAGTATTTGGAGAAACTTAAATCGATTACTGCGAGATCTGACACTATGCTTCAGTTTTCAATAATAAGTGAAAAGAACCAATTAAAAGATAGATGTAAAATAAATATCATTGCAATAATTCAAATAATTATCAACGTTCAATAAATTATGCAGGTTTCATTTATTATTATGCATTTAAATTAATAGTTTATGAGTAATTATATCTCATTAAAACGAAATAACGTTCAAATCAATTTAACCTTTGAGTTTATTAGATTCACTACCAATGGGAATTAAGTCTATCTTTATATTTCCTGGAGAAAGTTGTGATAACCTATTCTACGTTTTCATCTGAAAGGTCTTCTATATCAATGTAGCACCAATCGTTAAATTGTTATAATTCGTCCACTTGCCATTGAGAAAACAACATTTGTAGAGTTCAAATGTGAATACTCCTTTGATAATACCGAAAAATATGAAAAATTACAAAGAAAAACATACAAAATTTGTTGTAATCACTCGATTATTTAGTTTGTAATGAAGCGAGAGAAAATTTCGGGCTAATAATAATTCAAGCGTTTCATAAAAATAATAAGAATAAAACATATTAAGTCGATAAGCTATAATAATCAATTATTAGTGCAGTTATTTATACACATTAATGCAACAACCAGTGCATGTACACGTTCATTTAAAAGTTTACGAGTACACGATAATATACAATGTAAATAAATGTGAACAGAAAGTATTTCTGAACTCGAGTGTACAATTCTCGTGCTAGTTCACAACTTTGAGAATCATTAAACAAATATGTACACATATCAAACTATTTGATAACTACTGTTGAATCCCGAGTTCTCATAAATATTTTTATTATTTTCTTGTATAACTTCAGAAATTCATCAAAATTAAATACAAAAAATAATAAAACTTATACAGCGGTACCTCGATATACGAGTGCCCTAATATACGAGTGTTTTGAGATACGAGCCGAGCTAGCGTTATTTTGCTTTGAGATGAGAGCAATATTTGAGATACGAGGAATCGCACACTACACCGCTGCACACGACACCAACAGTTTCTCCCATCTCAGACTAGACCACAGTCTGTGTGCTTGTTTCACTCGTTTTCGAAGCATTTTTGATAAGTTGGGTTCTCGTTTTTTGCTTTTTGTACATTTACAAAACATTGCTTTGAGATACGAGCAATTTGATATACGAACAAGGTTACAGAACGAATTAAACTACCACTGTACCACTGTATATGTATTTCCTAGTTTTAATTACATATTTATTTTACCATACACGATGATAGATGAGGAAGTTTATAGAACGAAACAGAATACAAAAAAAACAAATTTTTGTTTAAATATAGTATCCGCTCTAAGCATTTAATCAGATGCTATACAATAATATTTACTTCCGACAAACAAATATTGTCCAAACTCTCCAATTAAATTTATAAGAATTTAAAAATATAAAAAATAATCATAATTGTAACATTGACACAAACGGATATAAAACAAAACATATGATAACAACAATGAAATTAACTGTTACAAAGGGCAATTAAGTATAGATATTTCCAGGCAATAATTGTTTAAATCTATAAAATTAAATTAACTAATAACTTTCTTAATTGTATGAATATTCGTAATTCCACTTGTTTCTGTTATGCACTTACCAATAGGAGTATGATAAGAAATTTCACAAACAATCGACGTAACTTTGCGCGAGATGTCAGAAAGGAAATGTAGTAATATTTAGATGATAAGTGCAAGTATTTAAACAATTGAAATCATGTATGCGTGGTAGCAGATTAATAAATCATTGCGTGAAATTGAATGGCGATTAGAATGAAACGGAAATGGCGAAAACGGAGTCTGCTTCCTGCGATTGTTCCGTTCTGTCCGTACGCAATGACAATTTTATCTTAACACAACAACATCGACAGCAAACATCAACAAAAAAGGAGGAGAGCGAAGAAGAAGTGGTAGGCAGAGAAGTCGCGACGGACTTCCTGTCTGGATTTATTCGCGTCTGTTCTAAAAATACGCGATTTCCCCCCTTATTACCAAATTATGGCATGCGAGAAGCCAGGAATAAGATGCGACAAAGAAATCCACAAATAGCGGTTTCCACTAAGATTACACCTTATCCTTCGGACGCAGCGCAACCTCAATTTCTATTGGTTAAATCTTGCACTCTGAGAGAGTGAAACAGGGATGAGCAAAAACAAAATGCGACGTAGTAAGTATACTGGGACATACAGGTATTTAAAATAAATGCAGGTGGTGCGAGCAGGTGAAAACTGATATAAATCGTTTCGTTTTCGGAAAGTTTGACCTCTGGACACGGGATCATTGTCCCTCATTTCGTGGATGGGGGACAAACAAATCAATAATAACAAAGTTACATCTCTAAGTGGTGGTGACTCTGGATGCAAAATGGTGAGAGCGTCGCGGGAAAACAGAACGCAAACAACAATCAAGCCATTGAATTGCACACAAGTCGCATAACATAATGACTGAATCCTTGAAACGAATGCAAAATTCTTGAACGCGAGGAGGACGAGGAAGAGGAAAAAAATATACACGACTAATAAATTAGACGTAATTAACAACGATAGCTGAACGTAATTAATTTGACGACAGTTCTACATTACTGCGCTACATATTACGTTACTAATATTACATAAAGCGTAAAAAGTTCTAAATTGGAAATAATTGGAATTCTACAAATAACTGCACTATTTCGTAACATGTGCATTATACTATATTCCTGAAATTAGCAACTTCAAATTAGCAACCTTGCATAATGCGAATAGATTCCGTTTGATACCGGACTAATCGAGGACTTTAAAAATATGACTCACTAAACAACAAATTTTTGTTTCGCACACACACACAAGAACTTTAACTTTAGTGTCCAGAAATAAGGACGAGTTCATGAAAAATATTTTAATTTCAATTGAAATATTATTCATGAACACGTACGTAGATGAATTTAAATAATATTAATAGGTAGACCTAAAAATATTATATTAAGTTTCTGTTTCTCATAGTAAACTGACAATATGGTAGACACTGTTATACAACAATGATCATTAATGTGGGAAAAAAATAAGTTAGTTTAATAGTAAGTATTTAGATTGAATTAAACAGCTTCAATATTCAATTAAAAAAATCAAGCTCATTTCATTGTAAGTTTAAAAATAATATATATAATTTAAACAAAAAGGAATTAGAATTAGTATTAATGATGTTTATAATAGTTAAATTCATAAATACAAATCGATATTAAATCATACGATTGTCTATTCACGTGAATAGAGTCAAAATAAAATTACTAATGAGATAGTGGTTCGCCTTAATAACAAACTGATTTATTTCAGAAAAGTATGATTAATTAAAAAAAAATGTTAGTGTAACTGTAATTGAAGTGAAATTAAAATAGTAATACTGTATTAAAATTAACATTTAACCATTTTACTGATTTCACACAAAACCAAATTGTACAATATGAAAAACAAAACTGCAAGCATTTATCAAAGTAATGATATAATTTGTATTATATTTTTATATTACGACGCAAGAAACATCCATGTTTGAATGTTATGTTTAAATGTTGGTGCAAATTAAATTTATTTAGAAAATTAAAGAATCATAAAAATTAATGACACTTTAGTAAACACATTTTGTTATCAAATTACTAAGAGCTTGTGAAAAACTTGTTACAATATAACAAGTAACATAAGATATAATAGCAAGCAATGTTATAAATGAACAAGTATATATATTATATTTTGAAAGAATGCTAATCGAAAGTCAAATTATCTAAACTCATTCATGTCACATTATTTCATAACTAAGTAGACACAGATAATCGAATACACACTCTGTCGCAATAGGTTAAGTTATTTCTAGAGAAGAACAGATTTAAATTTCAAGAGATTTCTACAGTTTATGCATTTTGTATAATAGATTTTTTTAAATATGATTAATTTATATAATTAACAATGAAATATCTATTAAGTGAGAAATCTATTGGATGAGGTTTTTTAAGTATAAAACAAGTATAAACAAGTTAGCCACCCCTGTTAAATATAAATGTAGTGAAGAGTTGTCATATGCAGACCGTTCTCTTAAAGCGCACCGCATTGAAATATCTGATAATGAAAATGACCGAAAACACATAATTTCATTGTTACATAAAATAAAAATAATTTTAAATGGTGTTTTCCTCGATAATTAGAACAAAGCAATGTAAGCCTGATGTAATTGTTTCGTATTTTTAAATATCTGATACAATTTTTCGAAAAATGTATTAAGTACACCAGTTTTCAATTGCCTAATGAAAACTAAACAAAAACGATGCAAAATTGTTTTATATTGTTGGAGTATTAACAAGTCAATCTCGAAACAAGAAAAGAAAATGCAATATTGACTAAATTGTAATTAAAACATTATCAATATTTCACTAATTCCGTATTAACCTATAACAAATTATACAGGGCCGCTGTTAACACCAAGACAGTACGCTTCACGATATCAGCTACCACATTTTTTAAGTTAAATATCAGCTACCACATTTTTTAAGTTAAAGCGCACCTTTAACTTTCACTTTCAAATAATTGCTTATAAATGAAATAACTAAATGAATCTTATGGCTATAAATATATAAATTATAGTAGTGCAAGTATATCTCAGGCAAAGTTCCTTTGTTGGTTCGCATGTGGCAACTCTCCCTTAATTAGAGAATTAAATAAACTTATATATTCAAGGCTATACGTAGTTAGTCTAAATTAGGACTAATTAAATTGTCTAAATAAATATTATATATTCTAATTTTGAATTGTATTAGCATAAGCATATTCAGGTTCTACGAATTGCATAAATACATATACATTTCCTATACACTTGATGAAACCCAAAAGAATTACCAAATCCAAACTTTTATTTTCGTTCGCATAGCGAGGTGTTTCCTAATTAATTAAGCTTACAAAATCGTATATACATATTAATTCAAATTGAGCTCGACCTAATTAAGACTTCCAAAGCTATTCACGTCGATGTGCTCGAACCATCAAGCGCCGCTCACGCTCGTACTCCTTCATCCGCAACACAAAGTCCTCGTACATGCAATTCAGGTAGGCGTGCTTTTCCGGTTTGCAGAAGACCGGAAACGGCCACTTGTCTTTCCGGCACGCCTTGAACTTGAGCAGCTCGTGCGCGCAGTAGTCGCGATTCTTCAAAGGGATCTTGGCGGACTCTAATTCCTCCTGGGTGTGCCTCACGGTGCGCACTTTCCTCGGCCTGGAGAACCCTTCCAGCGGATCGTTCTTCGGCGCCTCCAGAGGGTGCGGCGTCACTTCCGGATGCATCCACAAGTGGTAACCATTAGAGAATTGACATGTTATGTGTTTGTGCACAAAATTGCCCATCCCTATTCACATGCAAAAACTTGAACCAATATAAAAGAACTGAGACCCGTCAATGTCACTTTCATAGTCATCTCGATTGACAATTTTGTTTCTCTTCCACGAATTAAATACCAGGAAACCGTGAAAAAAAATAGTATATAAAGAAACTGAGAATACTCAACTCGAGCACAGGATGTTTATGTTATTCTTCTGACAAAAAATGCAAAACAAATTGGAAATACAGGGTGGCATTGTTTTCATTAAATTCTACAAATAAATACGAAATCGGCTTTCTCAACTCAACTTCCGGCAAGAAGATCGCTCGAGATGCAGCAACAAGCACAAAATAAAAATTGTATCATATGAAATGTATCACAATTATGCTGCGTGTCCGAGGTTACATTAGAAAGCGGAACCAAAATAAAATATTATAACACGTTACACCACAGCACAGCGTATACACATCCGTTTTTTAAACTTTTTATTCGTTCAAAAATATCATAAAACAAAACCGACAAAAAGTAATTTAATTAATGTATTAAGTATTATTTTAAGCAAGTTTATTACCGAATTAAGCATACAGGAAATGATACCTACGCTCGCCAATTTTTCACTAACTCTAAAATTGCTTAAATCATGATTTAAGAATGCTACCATATAATTCAAACAGATTAACTCTTCAGAATATTTATTATTATTATAATTTATTTCTACACTAATAAAATTCTCACCAGGTGAAAGAATTACTTAAATATCTTTTAAAAAAATAGCTTTATTTAAAGTAAAAAATAAAATATCAAATTACTAAAATTAAGTTAAAAACACACACACTTTATAAATTAAAGATCTAATTAAGCAATACTTCTCAATTTATGTTTCTATAAAAAATAAACAGTGGAAGCAAATTAATTCGCAAAAGGAGGACATAAATTATTGAAGTTTTTGACTAAAAACTAAAAATATCAATGGAATCATAAGAATCATTCATTTGCATATTCCATATAATTATTTCAAGTTAATTGTGTATTTATAATAATTATTATATATTTAAACTGTGGTCTTCAAATTCAATGGAATATTAAAACCAACAATGATGAAAAATCTGTGTAAATTCTAAAGAACAAAGAATTCCTACAGGTCGATCATAATAGAATAACTTCTCTTATTTCTAGATTGATTGATACCTTGAGAATTTCCAAGTTCATAAGAATTTACTTATTTAAGTTTAATTATTATAAGTTGTATTCATAAATGAAACAATAATCAATAACTTAGACGTGCAAAACAAACATGTACTGACACATTCCAATAATATATTTTTACTATAATTACAGCTTTACTGAGTAAGTTTTTAAATAAAATCAATACGTAATAATGAAAGAACGCCGTGTGATTTTGACAGTTTAATTAAGTGTGTCGTTGATTATATTGACGTAAGAAAGAAACCATCTGCGAAATTGAGTTAAATAATATGAAGATTATTTGTAAGACTTAAAAGCATACACTCCACAGTCATTAGTTAAAATAACATAGTGACACAAAACAAGAGGAAAATTACGAGTTACACGAACACGAATATTTTAAATTATACTAGAAAAACAATAATTTTAGCTAAAACATAAGTAGGTCAAATGAAGATTTTTTTAAAGAAATATTAATAAAATAAATTCTATTTTATGTTACATTTACGTCCATCAATCACGAAAATCTAAACAGAAGGAACGAAAGTAAAACAAAGGTATTCCAATTTTCTCGTACACAATTTCCAATATAAATAACCGTTTCTTCTGGTTTGATGCAAAAATAAGTTGAAAGTGACATTGTAAGGAAATATCGCGGTGAAAGAAAATGGAGAAAAGCAGTTGGAAAAGAAACTTGCTGAGTCGACGTTTATCTTCTACTATAAATATATCTATACCTCTTACTTTTGTTGTGTAGTGAATTTCTCTTAGAATACAAAAGACAATAATTTTTCACGATATAATTGAAGTAATAGACATTATTTTATGGATCAATTGTGAATTGTTTTACTACTATGGTGGAACATGTGGTCGAGTTAATGAAAGTGAATTAGTCAAAGTATACTTTTTACAAGAAGATACAAAAGAGAATGATTAGGTCCGGGTTCGTCTCTTATAACATTTCTGAGGGTCGTAAATCTTAACCCTTCCTAGGACTTCTTTTGACCAATCATGTGCTTCCCACGTGGGGGCGGACAAAAGCCCCAAAGTATAAATGAAAAAAGTTTTCATTTATTGAATGATAATGCCATGACAACAAATTGAATAAAAAATCTAAAGCTAGGAAAATATTATTCAGTAGAATCTCGCATACTGTTTCGATCAGTCCGGATTCACTATAGTACAGAATAATTTTTTAAAAACAGAATTTTTGGAAATAAATTAGCAAAAAGTTAGTACACAAAATTATTTTTGCATTCATATATGATATATTTTTCTACCTTTAGTCAATCTTTATGCAGTATTTTTTTCTGCTATTTATTTTTGTGTGATTATGTAACGAAATTCTATGCAAATACATCTTATATCTATTTTCACTTGTATTTAGATATTATAGAAATTAAAATAAAAGTGAATACATTTTGAACAAATTTCAAATTTGATTAGGAATATATATAAAGTAATAAACTTATAATTCAATAATAATAAAAATACAGCGGTTCCGTGTGAAAGTTTGTATATTCTATTAACAATTGTAATGGTAATAAATATAATTATTATTTAAAATTATTCATAGTATTTATTAAAAAAAAAGAAAGAAACTTTACATTAAATAATAGATCTTGCAACATTTGATCTGTAAATGTTTTTACTTAATTTTCTACATGACAAATGAAAATAATATATCATACTGTAGAATGATTACTTTATAATTCAAACTAAGTATAATAAGGAAATAATTTAAAGTTATCAATTTCAAATCAGAATAGTCAATCTACTTAAAGCACTTTTCCACATTAACATTAAGTAAGTATTGAGGATAGGAACTTTGTATAACATCTATTTAGTCATTTATTTTTTTAGTTATGTAATATTCAATATATTTCATTGTATAAATGTATCTATGAATGTTAAATTTTACAATTGTATGGCAGGAGAATGAATCTTATAAAGAATACTCTTCTCGGCTAAAAAATGAATAACATATATACATATTACGTTTCTATAGCATAATATATACTGAAACGTATATAGGTCACAGACTTTTCAATGTAAATATATACAAATTACTCAAAAGTAGGGTGTGTTAAACCCTGTTGGCAGATCTTATAGAATTATTTATTATTGTCATAAATATAATAAGGTATTACATCTCTAATTTTATCCTAAATGTATTAATGAAAATTTTGGTAAAATAAAATGTAATATAGCTGAACCTCCTATTATGCACAATATTATCAAGCTGGGGCATCCCTAGAGTTATCCAAACGTAGGTAGAACGTTGTGCATTTGCTTCTTTGTGTTGGCTTTAAAGCTACTGCATCTCCGATATAACGAAGAACCATTCTATTTTTTTTTCTCGAACAAAAGGTTCTTAAAGCGAGCAGCTGCCTATTGCATAATAGGAAACTACCTACTGAGACTAGTTATATAATGGTTGTAGGAAAGACCATCTGTGCAGTTTCGATAACATAGAATCCAATGCAACACATTTTTAGAAAGAAAATAGTAACATAATTTGCTCCAAAGATTTAACAATTTAATCTAAATATACTGCTTCATTGCCTCAATAACTTGTAAAGTAATTTAAGTAAGTAAAGAACAGAAACAATAATAATTATTGAGGAAATAGTTCAGGCCGAAGATTTGTAAAATATTATTATTATTTGCAACGATATTTGTAATCCATCCAAACCGAACATTCAGCAAATCACCACGTCGTTGCAGACACTTGTTCGGAACCGTTGCCCCTTGACAACTAATTCATTTTTAATGGCTGCAAATATTTGAAAGTACCGGGGTTTGAACCCGGGACCCCAAATTGTGCGAACGACGACTCAAGCCTCTGAGTCGCCTGTAAAATATTTAAAACAGATTAAATTGATCTCTTCACATGACAATATAATAATAATGACAAAGAAAAAATAGAGATGCAAAAATAGTATATTAGACAAAAATAATATTTTTTTGATTAAATTAATGTAACCATGTTATTGGTTTCTCGGTCGAGGTATTCTGCCTAATTAGATATTTATAATTAATAAATAATAAACAAATTACATTATGAATTTGAGGTATACATATGTAATAACATTTCCAATGTTCCACATATAAAAATACAAAAATTGGGCGTTACTTTTGTATTATGAGGGATTTTATATTGTTTAATAACTAATGATTGAATTATAAAAGCAATCTCAAATTGATCCAATTAAAATGTACATGTTCTTTTATTTGTATGAGTTATATTTTGTATACTGAATGTAGTATATTTGTATACAAATCAAATTTTACCAATGCTCCATATATTCATTAAATTTAGGGCGTTATTTTTTGTACGTTGAGACTTTGATATTATATTTCTTAACTACTAATGATGCAATTATAAAAGTATACACAAATTCAACAATTAAACCCTACTGAATGTACACTTTCCTTTACTTTTTCAATTAATGACCTAAACCCAGAAATGATATCCAATGAAGATAAAAGTTAGCAAATTAGTATCAGATAATATTGATAATAATTATTTATGAACTAACAGGCCTATTTCATATAAGTGAAAGCTAATAATTCCAAAAATAATC
The DNA here is from genome assembly GCA_018845635.1 of Nicrophorus orbicollis. Taxonomy (NCBI): domain Eukaryota; kingdom Metazoa; phylum Arthropoda; class Insecta; order Coleoptera; family Silphidae; genus Nicrophorus; species Nicrophorus orbicollis. The sequence goes on along the minus strand of JAFMTC010002166.1, from coordinate 104,092 downwards.
TCAATATTATTTGAAAAATTCATCTAAAATCATCCAAAATCTTTAAATAAACAAAATAAAATTATATAGGGCGAAAAGTAATAGTCACAGTAGCCGTTTTATAATAGTTTATATCATTTTGTGTTACTATTAAAATATTTTAAACCCACATACATTTTTAACACACTTAAATGAGTGTATCAATAAGTATAATTATGTTCTTATAAATCTTGTTAATTAAATTCCATTTGTTATTACTTTTATTAATGAAAGGTAAACAATTGAAGAAAACATAAAATGCTAGTAAAGGGTGGTTGTTACCTTGTCTTTAGATGTTTGCTTCAAATTAAATAGAGTTCTATTATTGCACGACGTATAAACATTTCCACTTAGTTCATTTTTAGGCAAAATCGATCGGTTTCGCCCAAGACGTGCAGGCATGGATGAGATGGAAGGGCGACGAAGAGTGAGACCGAGTCAACCATAACACCGAGAAAGACATTGAAAACGAGCCAGAGGCTTAATTTATAAATAAAACGAGATCGAGTCCGACATTGGACGCCAAAACAATGCAAATAAAAAAGTGGCAGTGTCAGGAGGCAGAGGAATTGGTGGAAAGACCGAGATGGTCGAATTGAATCTCCGAATGAATAATTAAATCGAATCTCACCTGCAGATTACCTGCCAATTTCTCGTTACGTCCCTGTGTTACGCGCTCACTGACACCATTCGATTGTTTATTAGGACACACTTGAATTTGACCGATTTTGACTCACACGAGTAACAACAAACCAACCGTCACGATGGTCGAAAACGAACTGACAGGTGCAGGAAGATGTACATTGACAGCTGACTCTGCACGCACAAAAATAACACCTACTAACAGCAACAAACATCGTCTTAAAGTGTTTAATTACATTGTACGTGAATTAAATTACTTTAGATTGAATTCACTTTGCACTGACATTGATAAATAACAAATGAAATCAGATATTATAGATCCAAATTTATTTGCACATTTGGTTGCCTATATACACACTTAAATACATATATAAATATATACATAGATACATACACAAATGCATACATATATATCTAATTTAAAATTTTCTTAACACCTCTCACCCTAACCCAGCGTTTTTCAAACTCGCTAGGGATGCGCGAATATTAGTCACACTAAGCCAATTTTCAAATTACTTCTAAAGTTTTATTAGCTTATAACGTGCAAAGGGAGAGCAGGCGCATTTAAATGATTAAATATTGAAGGGAATTCAATTAATTCAACAAATAAGCTGAATCAATTAAACACAGCTAAGGTTTTAAAAATTTTAATTTATAAAAATATATTTATTATCTATAATGACACAAGGACTCTAATGTTACATTCTATTCAATAAAAATTATACGGATAAATTTAATTGAAATAAATTGATTTGTTAAAATTTAAGAAACATAAAATTATATATGAACAAATCTTGCGTATATTCATTTCTTGTATTAAAAACTAAAGATTCTTTTAATTTATTGAGCCCCACAATTCGTATTTGTCAAGTGGGCTGGGAAAGGGGAGGGATCTAATTATAGGGATAATAGATACTGTAATAGGATTATTCTGGGATAATTATATTTAAGAGGGGTTGATGGATCTCGAGGGTTAAAAAATTTAGATAGAGAGAGGATAAATTGGAGTCTTTTGAGATGAATTTTAGGGAAAGGGATAGGTATCTATCGAGTAGAGAAACAATTTTGGTTTTGGAATAGAATAGGATAGGATACGAAGGGAGGAACGCTCGGATAAGGAGAGACTTTTCAAAACAGGATTCGTGCATTAGGAGTGAAGGGGGAAACTATTCCAGGATTGGACGGCAGATGTATCTATAGATGGATATTTTACTATTGTATCCCAGGGATGGAATTCTAGACACAGTGGAATAATGTCTGCTGATGTCGTTGTAGAGTCTTAGTAATTGTAAATTAAAGTCGATGAAGATTTAACAATATATTTATTAACTATTTAAAGATGTTTATTCACTTCGGTGTAAACTTAGAATGGTGGGAAGTGTTTGAACAATTCCACTCAACGAATTTTGTTTGAAACATTCCCAGTGTATCATTTTATCACTTTTTATGGTGTACTGTAGTTATAAATAAATGAAAACTCAACTAAAACTTCTTTACCTTGATTACAATTAATAAATTCCTTTTCAACTTTTATACTTTGAATATCTTCTCAGGAAAAAAACATATTTACGTATTTCTAAGTCTTCTGTTTTGTGTGTTCTGTTTTCTATCTAAACACGGGACTTTCCTGTTGCAAATCATATTTATAATGTTAGAATTAATAAATGTTGATGATTAACCAAAATGATGTCCAATTATTATTTTCAATTGAATGCCCGGCTTTGGAATTAGATCGGTTATAATTATTAACAATTGCAACAACAGTTTTTCCCAAACACTAGTCTTATACTTAATTATTTTGAAATTGTAAATCATGATCTAGTTTTTTCAAATCGTTTTGATTCTGTGCAAAACAATTTTTCAGCATAATTATCCTTCACCTGATTATGTCCCAAGAATTGAATTCTGGACACTATGGAATAATGTATGGTGTTGTCGTCGTGGAGTCTTAGTAGTTTGAATTAAGTGAATTTAAATTGGTTTTATAATAACTTAATTATTAATTATAGATGAGTTTTATCTAAGACAATGTTATTCGTTTGAGTTTCTACTGAAACTGATTCTAAATACATATCCTACTTGTGACGTTAATTATTATTAATCATGGGTGGGAGTTGTGATTGGAAGTAGGACCTTGTTTATATTTGATGATTAAGCGTTCTTACGGAAATCGGCTTGGGTGGATTGATTACAATACGACTGGCCCGAATTCCTTTAGGTGTTTATAAGAAAAAGTGCATCGATTAAGAATCTCCGAATTAATCCCTTGGCACTTATATATTTGTTTATATAAAAAGACACGATGACTGAGACACTTGATATGGGTCCACGTGAGAAACTCCGTGTGTGTTCTCTTATACATAATAACAATAATTTTAATAACTGTATGTTATTATTGTTTTGACAAAGTTATATATAGTCATTCAACTCTTCGGATTCCACCTTCCTTACTAAATCCATATAGTTATCCTCAAATTAATCAATCCACATTTTTAATATTCTTCTCAATATGCAAATTGCTTGCTTCAATAACCCCTTCTTCCCCCTTAGCTCATACTTCTTCAGTCTGCTTTTAGAGTTATGTTTTCGAAGAACAGTATGACCTTTGAAAGAAGAAAGAATTTACAGTCGGGCTAACGGATGTCCGGAATATAATATAGTCGGGATAAGAGATGTCGTGAATTCGATACAGTCTGGAAAACGAATGTCGGGACTTCAATACAGTCGGGCTAACGGATGTCGGGAATTCTAGCGTCGGGAAAGTGAATGTCGGACAAATTAAGTAGACCCTTCAGCCGATCATTGAGAAAAAGCTTTTTTCTGAGAAGACGAAAATTAGGAAAAAAAATGATTTAATCCAATTCATTATATTTTTTTAAATATTAGATCCGGCAGGAGATAGTAAACTATTTATTATGAAAGGGCATGAAAAACTATTTACTTTTTAAAGTGACGACCTCAACATCTCTTATATTAAGAAAATGCAATGTTGGTATCGCTAGTATTGAAATAGATTTATATTATCATCAACTAATAATAACATTTTTAATTGTATTCTTAATAAATTGTATAGTAAGTTCATTATGATTTTATTTGATATTTTATTTTGGATTTCTGGAATTCGTATAAAATAAAATCCAATAATTTTATGTGTGGTAAGTAGTATACAGGGACTACGTCTACGTGCACTTTATACATTTATATATTTATATTGATTTATTTATATCTACATTTTTTGTAATTATTAATTAACGTTTCTTACATTTCTTATAATAAATTTAGTTCTAAAAATACATTCGGTAATCGTTATAATTTAATTCGATGTATAATTGGTTGCGTTCTCACGTTAAGCTTGGTCAGTAACAGGTAAGATAAATAAAATCAATAAGCCTGGTGTAGCGGTGTAGTGTGGTCCAACTAGTCGATTGTAGTTCGATAAACCTCTGTACATTTTAAGAAGACAATGTTTAAAATGCGTGTTTTGTCCGACATATTCGATAGTTTCCCTGATATGCAGGGGGATGACGAATTTATTCTTTTTAAGCAGTTTTATACTCCTAAAAACATGTAAGATATTTTGAAATATATATATATAAACCTGCTAATTATTGATAATTTTCATTAGTTCTTTACTGGAGAACTGGATGATTGATGCTGATGAATGCATGTCCAGGAAAAATGCTGAGAAAGTTAACGATAAGATTCAAGAAGGGAAGAAGGTGTACTTCAGCAGGAATTTTGAGACGTCTCTCAAGAAATTTAACAAGGCTCTTTTATATGCAGACTATGGCAGTAAATTGTATATTAAAGCATTGTGCAGTAGATCAGCTGCATTCTATATGCTTGGGTCATATGAAGTACGTCAAATATCAGAAAAACTAATATTACATGTGGTCATCTATTGTTGTTTTTTTCTTTTTATTAATAGGAATGTTTAGCTGATATTAAATTGCTTGAAGGATTTAAACGATGCAAGATGGAGCATACAATAAGGAAAATGAAATGTTATTTTCAGATGAACCTCATGGAAATGTTTGATAAAGAAAAAGATAAATTGTCAGGAAAAGGTAATTGTTGTAAATACATTTATAAATATCTAATATTTTGTCAGATCTTCAGATTATTACCAACTATCAGGAGATCAATAAACCCAGGGAGTATCATAGACTTAAAATTAACTTACCTGAAGTTCATAATGAGAAGTTCTTGTATGCATCAGACAAAGTCAAATTGGAGTAAGCATAATCACTATCAAAAATACATTTCAATATGATTATATGTATTTTAGGTACAATGATGTTTGGAAAAGAAATGTTGTGTCTACTGTAGATATAAAATCTGGAGATATACTCTTTGTTGAGAAACCTTTTGTGGCTGTCTCTGCACCAAGAGAGATACAGGACTTATTAATATTTATTTGTTACCATTGTTTAGAAATTGGAAACTACATGATACCGTAAATAATTGTACATCGTTGTATTCGCAGAGATGTACTTACTTCAATTGCATTTCAGGTGTAAAACATGTGTTTATTGTTTTTATTGCACGGAGGAGTGCAGAGATAAATCTTGGGAGGCATGTCACAAGTACGAATGTGAAGGTATGCATATGTTCAATGCAACTGGCGGTACCTTATTGGGATTGAAATGCCTCGTTAAAGGTATCAAAAGTAATTTCAAGTTCTACGATCAAGATCTCGAGAAATGCACCGAAGAGTTCGGCGATCTTGAAGATAATTACGTATACTTTAATTCTTTGCTACCAAACATGTCCAATTGTCCAGCCAAGGAATTTTTAATTGTAAGCAAGTAACAAAGATTAGCAAATCGGATGAAGTATTCGTTTGTTTAAATTTACTTTTAGGGTGCAACGGTGATTGTCTTGCATTTGAAGGAAAAAACAACGTTCTTTCAAGATTTAGAGGGACAATTGGACAAACCGGACCCTATTGAATTTATTGGTGGCTTATTAACTCGTCATCTTATGCAAATTTATCTGAATTCCAGCAGCGTCATCAACTATGAATTAAAATATAATTTGACTAATAAAACACTTCTACCAGTGAGCATCAAGAATGGATTAGATATGGTAGACTTGATGATGTATCAAGGCTATTTTGGAGCTGGAATCTATCCTTCCATTAGTATGATGAATCACTCTTGCCAGCCAAACACAAATATCTTGTAAGTGTACTAGTACGTAAACTTTGAAATATGGTATAGTTAATATCACACATTGGGTATATCTATAAGAGGATACCACCCATGCAATGGTTTGTTAAATTTTAATTTGGTATTAGTTTTTATTATCATGAAATTCAGATGAATTAAGATTTAAATTTAATTTCTCAGTCTTTTCACATTTTAATAATATTACAATTATAACGCTTTTGGCTAATGGATTTTAGAATTACGTACAATCCATAACATGGCATATGCCTTGATAGTAATCTAGATCGTTATGTTACATGAATGGTAATAGAGAAAATTTATGAATTGATTATTACAAAAATTACAAGTTTAACCGAAAATTACAGGATACAATATTAAGGCAGCGTATGCTCATTTATATAAATTGAAATATTTATACATCTTATATTTTTCAATATTTTCGTAAACTAACTCTAACATGAATTCAGTAAAAATCTGAAACGTATTTATTGGCAATAAATCATCAAAACAACAGAGAAACAGGACTATGTTTAGCATTTTGGAACACATGTCTCTAAGAAAATGGTGTTTAGAAAACTGTGGATACTTCCAATAGTTCCCTGGTACTTCCAAATATTTGCAGCCATCAAATTGAATTAATTGTCAATGGGCAACGGTTCCGAACAAGTGTCTTCAACGACGTGGTGATTTGCTGAATGTCCGATTTGGATAGATTGCAAAAAGACAAAAGAAAATACACGTATTGTTCGCTATTGATAAATAAGGCATACTAATTTTCATAATTGAAACAATTTACATTAGCTGAGATATATTTCATTTATTCAATTGATCTTTCGATAAAGATTTAAACATTTTTATTGTGATTTGTATTATTCAATTAAAATTACTTGTTGAATATTTACTCTTCTTTCATGGAATTGATTCTAGTTAGATTAAAGAAATATCAATTGTTATTTTTTTATTATTGTTATAAAATTATATATTTTCAGTTACATAAATGATGTAGCAATTGTTAAAGCTGTGGATGATATTCCAAAAGGCAATCAAGTATTCAATTGCTATGGCATGGATCATCGATTTACGGAGAGAGTTCCAAGGAGACGAAAGCTCTTGTTCCGTAATCTTTTCGACTGTCGTTGCCAGATCTGCTCGGATCCCAGCAAGGAATTCGTATGTGCTTCATAAAAAGTGGCAACCGTAAAAAAATGTATGTATTTTTTTTTTCAAGAATACTGTTTTCAATTACGTGATGTGCAAATGCGGTAACAAACTGATCAACGATGAATCGCAATGTCAAAAATGCTATCAATCAACCATAAATTCCGACTATCTGAGAACTGTGAAGACGATGATCCCTTTGACAACCCTTGAGAACGTCGAGTGTTACGTCAAATATTGGCCGATGTTGGCTTCGACCCACGAATTCATCTTCGATACATGCAAATACGTTGCAAGGCTTCTGAAAACAAAAGGTAAGCATATTCATATCTTAGAATCCGAAGCTTATTAATAACATTGGTTGCAGGTCAATACTTGGCTGCAATTATGTATCGCAATAAATGCGCTGAGATCACCAAGGTAAAGTACGGAGAGAACTCCAAAGAATACGCATTGCTGTTGAACGACATTTGCAAGGAGTACAACGAGAACGTCAATAGAATCTGCAAAATATACTATCCAGTCGACGAAATTGAAATCGTCAAATAAGGTGAATTTAGATGTAATTTCAAATTATAATTTTATGACTTAATTAATCGTTCTAATAGAAAATCTGATCTGTATTGCAAATATTGTATTACTTTCTAAATTAATATTAATAGTCTGCTTTTGTATGTGTTGCTTTAGATACAAAAATTATAATCAAGTTTAGATACAAAAATACATGGGAACATAGAGTGCTTTTAGTACAAACAGTGTCTTAATGTATAGTGATGCCTACAATATATAAATGTACTTGTATTCTTAGATGTAATGAAATATCGTAGTATCTATATTTATGAAGATCAACTTGATGCAGGTGTATATAAATGTACTCTCTCTCCTGTAACTATATCAGTAACTTAAGGTAGTCACATCATATTTACAATGTAATATAAATTCCATTGTATAGGAAAGTTTCTATAAAGATTCCCAAAAGAAAACATGCCAAAGACATCGAATATGCTTTGAAGAAATTGAATGTAGATATTAGATACATGTCTATTTATATCAAATGTGAAAGAAATAAAAATAAATTACATAGTATTTTATTTGTCATGTTATTGAGCCGCAAGTCATACACTTCGCAGGAAGCTGAACTATGTATAGTGGTACTTCGGTATACGTCCAGTTTAGACGAAACAAATTTTGCTTGTTATAAGACTTAATTCAATTATATAAATGGCTCTATGACTACAAGAAGTAACCGAAAGGGTTATAGAATCTAGGACCTCTATAATAGTGGATACAGGAACTGGAGCATCATACTAGAATGGATAGACTCTCTTCTAACTCAGAGAAGCAAGAAATACAAGAAGCTACTTCTTCATTAATCAAAGAAATCCTTGCAAAATTGATGGACGTAAAATTTTTTGCAGAAAATACTACTGTAACAAAGTTCAAACAACTAGCATCGATTAAGACGATCAGACAATATCATATATTAGAAACATCCAGAGAAGACACTCACACAAAGTTCTTTGAAAAGATTTTTTAATAAAAGTTGCTGATCTTAGGGAAAAGCGACATAACGTGTAAAAGAAAAATACCCAGAATTGAACGCTTATTCCATAAAAAAGATTTGTTATTTTTATATTTTAGTATTAAAGAGAGTAACTCAACAAAATACATTTAAATAACGTTTAGATAATTTTCCACAATATTTGGTGAAAATAACAATTCCTTCATACATAAACTAGATTAAGTAATAAATAAATTAATGTATTTACAAACTTACCTCAAATGGCATCAGTTACAATAGTATATTGAAACAAACTCTCTAAAAATAGTGAAGTAATGCTATATAATATATTTTGAATTAATAATAAAATGATTCGAGTTAAACTGTTTACTTTTGGTAACCTCATCTATCCGTCGCTCTCCGTGAAATACCTAGAAATCCTGCTAGATCCAAAACTAAACCTTAACTCCTATTCAAAAGTACTCAAATCCAAAATTAAGACAATATCCCATCACTTGTGATCCCTGAGAATCCGTACTTCTGCAATAACCATCAAATGTAAAACATCGATTTATAAATGCATCTGCAGTCCAATCTTCGAATATAAACCCTGTTCAAAAAAATATTTGTATCCGAACGTTCGTCCCTTCGTATCCTCACCAAGATCCGCCATCCAAACAATCCGCTCCATAACCCTCTATTCCAGAATCAAAATTGTTCCAGTCCTCGATAGATGCCTCTCCCTTTCCTTAAAATTAATATCAAAAGACTCCAATTTTTCCTTTCTCTCCAAATTTTGTATCCCTCGAGATCCATCATCCGCTCTTAAATATAAGTATCCCAGACTAACCCTATGATTATCTATCTAATATCCCTATAATTATGTCCCTTCCCTTTCCCAGAGACTGCCTTTTTTATATAATGATTTTTTATCTCCTTGTTCATTTAGTTTCTACATTGTACATAACTTTTATTTGCAGTAAGACCAGGTCCATAACCCTTTGATCAACCTTTTCTGTTTATTATTATCTTTAGAATACATTATAGTATTATGGCTATAATATAACTTTTATTCGTTTTAAGATAATTTACCTTTAAAGAACAAATAAAAAATATTTTTATACTATGTTTAAAATATATTTCTGAATATAATAAGTTATAACATTTTAGTTTGTCGGTGAGTCTTTTTGCTTCGATATTTACAATTTATCCATTCGGATATTCAGTAAATCACTACATCGTTACAGACACTTGCTTTAGAATTGTTGCCCATTGCTAACTAATTCCTTGAAGACTGTTTTTATTTGCAATCAATGGCCACAGTCCAGAAGTCCTGAAAGAGACCACAATATCCCGTGTTGTATGTTGTATCAGGGCAACGAACCCACGACCCCAGATTGTAGGCCGGCAACTAAAGCCATATGGCTTGAAGTTACCTTAGTTATAACATAGTAGTACTTTAACACTACTTTGGGGAATCGGATGAGGAGGATGATGAAGCATATGGTCGTGGGTGTGAGTACGAGGTTGTAGAGAGAACCTTACTGATCGGGGATGCGAAACAAGAGAGAACCTTGCCGACCGACGGATACGAAATAAGAGAGAATGATTAGGTTCGGTTTAGTCTCATTTATGCGTTCTGAGGGTCGTAAACCTTAACCCTCCAATTCCTTCGACCAATCATGTATTTCTCACGTATGGGCGGACATGAGCCCCACAGTAGCCCCTGATAGTGATTTGATTCGCTGGATTTGATTACAAATCTGCTGCTTGATATTTGTTCACTGGGTGACTTATTCGGCCAGATAGAGGGCCGATTATTTTGGAGTTCGTACTTTCGTCGAGATGCTGGCTGAACATGCTGCGGGCGCAGTTTCTTCACGTATGCCGACTGAAGATGGTACTGCATGTGGTTGTTGTTGCTTCTGAGCCGCTGGGTTTCGGCTGTCGACGGTGATGTTGTCTTCAAATATAAATGCTTTTTATTTGCTTGGGCGTCGTTGGGTTCATCGTAATGGCTAGCTGACAGGAATTCGCTGAGCATGGACCATTTCTGCTGAAGATGAATCCAAATCATCTCGCCAAGCCGCTTGTTTGCTCGTGTTTTCGTCTATCTGGCGTTATCGTGGCATTTAATCGCTGCCCTTAGGCGCCTGTGGAAAAGTTCCACATTTTCGTTGGGTTGGAGATAGTAAGCTGTCGTTCGGAGGTGGTTCGAGCCGGTTAACCGTCAATTCTTCGATTCTGGAGATGGCATCTATGACTACGTTACTTTTGTATACACTTTGCGTGAACTGGGGTGTCGTTGATCGGTGGAGCGTGCTATTAGAGAACTTGTGCGTTTTCACGGATTGAAATTGCATGGTGATCTGCAAATGCTAGCGTTTGCTCCGAACTTCTGGTGGTTGTGGCGGGTTGTGTTGATCATAACTTAGGACGATAGTTACCAGTTTTCGAACGGTCGTCTATATCGTTGAGTTCGAGCTTCCGAACTAGCATTGCTTTTGTTAGCGCTAGCGTGAGTTTATTCAATACTTCTGTAATCGTTGAAGCGTTGTTCGTGGTTTCAGCTTCCTAGCTTGTGCCTGAGTTTGCTGCTTGAATATGGCGTTTGCAGATGTGGCTAACCGATCTAAACTCTCTCCATCAGATAAACTTGATTAGTCTTTCTGGTATGAACATTGTAGCAAAAATTCTAATGTATCGTAGACACTTCGATGGGGTGCCGTCACCCTTTTCTTCTCTGGCCAGAGTTGCTCGGTTCTCTCGTCGTCGGTTTGACTCAAGCATGCGATCAGTGCTTGCTTAAGGCTCTCATATTTACCGGTCGCTTGAGGATTCGTTAGGATTCTTCGACTTCTTCGAGATGCTTATGATCTAAGGTCGTAAAGACAAAAACGAATTTCGATCTGTCCTCGGATATTCCTGCTTCTTCGAAACTGATTTCTACCAAGTTGAACCATAATCGTAGGTTCATCGGCATGAACGTTGGTCAACGGAAACCAGCAAGTCGGGATTAAAGGCGGACGAGAGAGAATGATTAGGTCTGGGTTCGTCTCCTTTATGCGTTTTGAGGGTCGTAAACCTGCATGTTTCCCCACGTATGGGTGGACATTAGCACCACACTACGAAAAAATGGGAAAGAAATGAGAAGAAGTGAGAATTAAAACCAAATAGGAACAAATTTTGCTAATTGTTCTGTATTTTTGTGAAAATGATGATATACAATAATTTCATTCGAAAAAAAAAACTGTAACAAAATAATATATACACAAAAGAAAACGAAATGCTAAAACAGACGAGAAGTTTAGTTAACATTAGAAATATGGTGTTTACTTTTATTGATTCGTATTGTTTGTACATTACAGCCCTAGAAAAATAGCGTATCACTAATTTAGTTCCGTCTGTTGAGATCATCGTTTCGGTGATAAGTAAAATTATTATAAATGGTAACAGGTAAACAGTAAAAAGCTTTAATGTGTAAGTGTGTATTTCACGTGTCAACTTCGCAAAACCATTTTTTCTAATGTACGTTATTTTTTTTTGTTGGGGAACCTAATTAATTAATATGCTCTTTTAATTAATTAGTTGAGACGATCCACTAAACGAAGCTTTTAATTATCATTTTGTGTCTCAGGCGCAAAGCAAAGCTTTCCTCCCTTACTATATATATTTTTTTTCCACGGATACACAAAACAATTGTATGTAAAAACGGTTACAAAAAGCCTTAAAGTCTAATATAATAGTCTAGATATTTTCCCGTACATTAATATAAATATATCACCGCGTTCACAATATAATATGAATATTTGTTTCATATAAAATAATTACAATTTGTTTTCTTCTCATCTTCTCTTGGTTTTTCAGATATGACAAATTACAAACACGATATCGTATTAACATTAGATTTTTCTCTCCACCTGCATCATTTAAACGTTATTTACGGTATAAAACATAGCTTTTTTTTGCATTAAAAATCACATTGTCCGTTCAAAAAAAAAAGGTAACAATACGTTTGAAGTAGTATCAATTTTTAATTCAGCCTTTCATTGGTATTATTCAACAACAATAACGACAAAAACAGTCTTTTGAATGAAAAAAATGTCTTAGATTTCATCGTATTTTATATATTGAAGTTGTGTAGGCCTCGATTAAAATTGAATATTACCAAAACAACTGTTAGATGAGAATTCGCTTCGAAACTTAATTATTGAATCAATCAGTCTATATGTGAGTATGTTTTCAATGTAATGACTTTAGCATTTATTTTAAATATATCTTTTTAGTTTTTGGTGCTCTTGAAATTATAATAACGTTATTTGGTATTAAGCTTATAGTATAATAATTGGTGGGTCAGTATCAGACTAGCCCTTAACCTCGCTCAAGTTTCCTTAACAATAGTCAACTATTAGTTTAGGCACTGTTAAATTTCCGCAGCACGTCTTCTCGTACAAAGAAAAAAAAAACAACTCAACGAATGCCATCTTATTTATTAATCTCTCCCCGTTTCTTTTTCATCATATTTTTTTCGAATATTTATTTATATAAAAATTATTTGCACGTAAAAAGCGCGTTCTTTAAATATATATAATATATAGTTTTTTTTTTTGTATTAATCCATTCGTAATTATGTATTTCATTCTTTTCATAATTTCCTCTTTCCATTTGAGCTACAACAATGCCTAAGTCCGCTTACTAAATTTATTTAAAATTTATATTCTTCTTTCATTTCAGGCACAATTCAAATGATACAACCTCTGTTTCTTTAACCATTATTAAGTATCAGTAACTATTTAGTGAACACAAGGTTTATTTTATTTATTTATATATAATATTCTCCGAAATTTTTCGTCGCTTGATTGCCAAAAAACGAAACCTTGATTTGTTTAGTTTAGTATCACAACTCTACGAGTGTCTTTTATACATATTTCTTTAAATCTAGTAAAATGCGTTTAATAAACAAACAACAAATTATTTAAAAAATAAAACACGTTACGAGTAAAGACGAGGCACAGTCTCCTTTCTCACGGCATCCGGAGGCCTCGTCTTGGAAGCCATTCGCACTGAGAGTTCAGATCGGTTATCTTATCTTTGACTTTACATTAAGAGTATTGCTTTCGTTTTTCTTTTGTTTCTGTCGAGGCGTGCGTGGGGTGGGTTTCGAGGATGAGAGTGTGAGTGTGTATCATATGTGGTGATTTTCGTTTCCTACAGCAGAATCAGTGATCGTAGGACTTTGGAAATTTGGAGCGTTTGACGCGGACGAACTCCAAATTTTCAAAGACCCGTTTCAGCATTAACTAGAGATTCATACTAGGCGGCGGATGGACGACGGTGTTGTTGTTCAGCCTCGTCGTCCTCTCGCTGTTGCTGTTCTCGTCGGCGGGGAAACGCTCGGTGTGGTCACCCTCGAAGCCGGGATTCAGTATTATGTTCGGCACAAGCTCGATGACCTCCTGGTCATCGGTTTCTTGAACACATAATCCCAACTTGAAACAATCTTCTCGATTGGGAAATTGGTTAAATTATTATTTATTTTTAGTGCGTTTCTGGCAGTGACGGTATTCGACATAGATTTTTATGCGCATTCACTTGCAATTAAATAAATAAAGTTTAAAGAAAAAAAAACGAAAGATTTATTTATAAATGTTTAATTATTAAACATGCATACATCAACAACAAAGATAAAACAAATTAAAGTAAGCAATTACTTTTTGTACTAAACATGCTTATATCTGAAACCGAAAATGCACTTTGATAAATGAAATACAAATTATATAATAAAATCCTTATATGATATGTTACATGAATTAACAGAACATGTCAGAATAGAACCATAATAATGACAAAACACGGAACAGGAAAAAAACATGTTTTATCAATAATCATAATGAAAAGAAATCGAAAAAGAATATCTGTTGCAAACGGCTATTAATTCTGTCACTGTTATTTTTTTTTTCTTAGTTCTGATCTAATATGACTAACGATACTGCCCGAATATTTGAACAAATTATAAACTATGCACAATCCGTATGTGCTGTACTGGATATGTTATTTAAAAAATAGTTTTGTTCTATCAGTCTCTAATTGGCAAAGATTATCCACGAATGTAATATACGAATCTTAATTTTAATAAAATCTTAAACGAAAAACAATTACGATTCAGAATTAAATTTTTTAAACAGTAGTTTCCAACAGGTTCCATGGGCTTGTTGATAAAAAAATGCCATTCTAAAATGTTATAATAATAGTTTTATAGAATTATTTTGCGAAATATTGATGAAATCTATAAAAATATGCTTCCTCCTACCAACCAATTTTTGGTTGACGAAAGGATATTGTTTGCAAATTGATATTTATTAATGTGATAACAGAGTTGATTCAATCAAACAATCATCAGTTTTTGAATTTGCATTAAAATTGATTTGTTTATCCGCGAATAATTTTCGATATTTTAGAAAATCAATGCAACTGTCTGTTGTAAAAAATGTAATATTGAAAGAATGTATTGATGATTGTTACAAAGATTTAGTCATCTTCGAACACACCCGACATTGATTTATCGCTGCCTGAAGAATTGATTGAACTAAAGAATTTAGAATCTAAAATCAATCATCAAACAAGTAAATTATAATTGAAAAATATTCGAAAAAAAATCTTCAATTCTTCATTAATAATTTATTATTGAATATTTACTTTCTTAAAGATCAGAATCGAAGGTTGGAAAGCCCTGATTTCAAATAATTATGTATTAGGTTAGCAATAATGTTATCACGCAATTTTACACAATTAGATAGCATTGTTGTTTTTTATCCAAATATTATAGCTAAAAACGTATTTGACAATAGTGAAACTCTCCCTCCTCGTAGACTAAAAAGGCTCTTAGCTCATTATTATTGTACAGTAAAAATTAATATTTATATTATGTTATGCGTAATTTTTCTCTTTGTGAAAAGTATGTAATGTTGACACATTATATTTTTCTTTTTCACGTGTGATACATGTCACTTAGTTTAATATAAATTCGATCCAACCTTGACTACTAAAAAATGTTCATATAAATGTTGGAAAGCTGCTGAGACCCACAAGTTTATTTTTTAATAGAATTCATATGAAAGAATTGTTTTTAAAACATCCGTTCTGAAGATTTTTCACTAAAAGATGACCAATGTCTGTGAGCGTATAACCATTAAGTTGCCAGAAATATTTTAAACTACAAAACCAAAATTACTTCCATAATATACAAAACACTTTCAATTCGCCATCTCGTGGACCGATAGAAACATAAACTATTGTATTATTATTCTGAGAAGGTCAAATAACTATTACCAGGTAATAAAATATGAACACCGCAAATCTCATTACAAAATCAATTAGACTAAGTGCATTTCCGGTTTTCGAGGCTAAACAAAAAAAACAACAACACTGTTCAACGAAACAATCAATATCACAGATTGTAGTATGTGCAACAAATTATAAACATCTCGTTATTATATCAAATTATTGTAAATAATTTTTAATTAAAAAAAAACAACTATTTGTTCACTATCTACTACAGGAGGCACAAGCGGATTCGTCGATGGAGAAGCGTCAACAGAAAAATCAATATTTCGATCTAATTTTAAACCCGTTCCGTTTGATACTACTTCACCGAGGAATACACAGGCCTGCACTAAAATACTCACACAAACGAAAAACGTAACGATACATCACAAACATGTAAAAGCAAACAATAGGACTACAAACGACTCGCTAAAAGCCTCGATGGAAATAGTGGAACGGAACAGTTAAAAAGAAAAACAGATTGATTCCACTATCACCATAGGCCACTCTGAACAACAATTGTTCGATAACAACTTATATAAAGCTACAACTTACCGCTAGGTGCTCGGCACTCTTGGTACAAAAGGAAACAAGTTCCGAATCCCAGTACGACCAATGTGCCCATCACTACGCCCACGGCAACCACCCATATACGAGTGTCGAAATTCTTTACACCTTGCAAAAAATGCCTCTCCAATTCTAAATCGAGTTGTCGTTTGGAAGAGAGAGACAGAGAGATAACAAAAGGCAACTTTTGTAGCTACTTTACACACACACACACAACAATCAAACTGGGCGAATCTAAATTTTAAAGAAATATACCAGATCGAAATATTAGAAAGTGTATTTAAAAAAGAGAAAAACTCGATAATTATATTAAAAACAAAATCAATAAAATTTAGTTTAGTGAAAATTTAGAATTGGTCAATTATATTTTATGATAAGAAAACTATTATATCCAAACACAAATTATTAAACTAAATATAATAGATTACTTTTAAAAATTATATTCCATGACTGACTAAACATTTTAAAGATACTGATGTATCACAGGCGTGTTTAATGTAATAATCAGATTATTTCAAAACTATTATTATCTGCAATTCCATTGAATAAGCAATGATGCACACATGATAATATGCACATTTATATAAGCTTTTGGGTTGCAGTGACACACCTAACATGGAACAACTTTGAATAATGAAATTGGAATAGTTTCCCAGTATGAATTAATTTGGGACAATGAAATTGAAGTGGTTTCCAAGAATACGCGTATTTTTGTAATAATTAATTATCGAGTTTTATATTATTATTTTTTTCTAGTTCAGTGGAATTCAATTTAGATCCACCCAGTGGATCACAAAGAATAGATAAGTAGGAGAGAACTAAAGCTAAAGTTGCGTCTCTAATGTTAGTTCACTAAAACGATACATAGACAGATCCTTGATCCTTTCATTGGAGTTCTCAATTTCTCGTGATCTCATGAATTGTTATCGATGGTCAAAGTATGAATTATTGAGCGCCAACGAAAAGGTCAACCTGGGTTTGTTTTATTAAGGAAAATTATTATAGATCTTGTATTTAATGTCTTTTTAGTGTTATTATTTATTCTTTTGTTGCTAAACGTACCTCTAAGTCTTAAACTATCTTCATCTTGAAATATTCAAAAAAGAAAGAAAAAAAAGCGATAAAAACAAATTAAAATCCATCCTTCACCATAAATATTTTTATATAGTTACAAAAAGGAAGTCATTATACACGTACATCGTTGATAACATAACGAAACCTTAAGAATCATTACAAACAAAACTACCAATATCCAGCAGTGGATGACTAAGATACTTGTAAATATTGGTTCTTAATCTTGTATCATCATATATTATGGTTTGACTGTAATTGTATGTGTTAAATCCCCAAATAATTGTTCAATATAAAAAGTTGATCTACATAAACTAACCATAATTTAAGATTGAGTTGCTCAGCCTTGAGACGCTTTAGTCTTTAGTATAGTATCATAAATGAAACGACCGTTGAAACCTGATGTCACAACATGTTTTGAAAACAAAAAGGTTGAGAAGCTCTGAACTCACATATTAAGTAGCTTTAGTTCAAAATTATATGTTCCTGGAAAAATAAGCTAGCGACTAAACCATCGTGAAGTAATCAATTATTTAAATCCAAAAAGATGGCAAAAGTAACCCTCTTAAAATCATATATACATTTATACATAAGGTTATAAGGTTAAATTATCATATTTAGATTTTACAATGGGCGGAAAGACCAATAGTCGATAGCCCTTTGGCTAGCCATTCTATTATTATTATGTTTGGTTTTATATTTAGAATTATATTTTGTTTTTATAACTGGCCAATACATTATTTTTTATTATTAGATTTTACAAACTGATAACATTGATTTAGGCAAGTTTTGTTTAATTCAATTAGTTAATTTATGATACAATATAATAATGTTAAAACTAAATAATATTTTACGTGCAGTAAACATTTTCAGAATTCTTCCTGCGTTTTATACGAGATAATATAACCACTGCCAAGTCGTTTCTATCCACAAGTATGCACAAGTATCACAGAGGCTTATGATCATTTACCACTTGTCGCACAGATTTCCACGCCAACGACACTTTAAGCTAATCAACTTAAATTAACCAAGGTTGAAAATGTTCCCAAAACGACAGAATAAAAAAATCACCGATTTACAATAGAAATAAAATCTGAATTAAATACAATTTTATAATTATCATCATTTGAAACGCGCATATTTACAGTACAGTTTTCAACCTTTTAAGCTATAATCTTCCGATGGAGACGTAAGCGCACAATTATTGTGTTTAAAACTTTATCAAGAAATAATATGGCATGGCACATAAAATTCACTGATCTACAATATTATAAAAAAAACAGTCAAAGTAACTCATTGGAAAGAATAACAGAAATGAACCATGGAACTGCATAGGGTAGATAAGAAATCCAGAAATAGGGTCGTAGATAAAAAAAAATATAATTGTACTTTCTATGCGGGAGAGGCATTCTTACTATATTTTTTTGGCCTGAAACCGTTACAAATTTAAAAATGTTTTTCATGATGCCGGAGAGCTCAATTTTGAATTAATTATTTTCAATTAATGCACTTTTTGCTTATTACGTCAATTTTATTTTATAACATTCGATTTAAATAAATGTTTTTTCCACTTTGATAGTAAATTACATGAAATCTGTAATAGTTACAAAAATATGGCATGGTACGATGGAAAGCCTGATCATTTGTCTTTATTAGAGTCCTCATAAATTTATGTGTCGTGTGTGGTAACCAAGAAAATCAATGAATTGCTCTTCGAGACTTTAACAATAAATTACAGGAAGAAGTTACAAAATAGATTTACGAAAACCCTGAATATTTACCTCTAATCCGAGTTCTCGCGTTCTCATAATGATTTTAATCGATTTTTTACTTTGAAAACGTAACTAAGACGGTAAATTACAGGAAATGCTCAATAATTAAACTACAAGTATATTACGTCATTTTTAAGAAATAACAGGAAAAAAATGAAAACCAGTCCGGGGCACTGGGATTCATACCTGCAAACCGGGACAGTTCTTGTCTAACCGAATTCAAATTATCAATGTTGATAATTTAATATAAACTGTATTAAACGTTGTGATTATATTTAAAATATTGAATAAGAATGATTTGTTATTACAGATGGAGATGTAAAAAAAATGGTTAATCATAAACATTTTAAAGTTATGTAAGACTTTTATAATTATGGTCGTCGCTTGCTACGTAATACTTTAGAAATAACTTATTTATTAATACATGTACATCGTATTTATTATATACTATGGTAGTTTTGTAGATTGTGATACTTAATAAGTTAATTAGTCGGATTTAGTTAAGTAACGTAAGCTTAAATAATTTACGTGTATGACGACTTTCCTTTCAGACTATATTGATAAGTATGTGATTCGGAGTATTTAGAGTACACTCACCGGCCGTTTCGTTGGATACTTTCGTGGTGGAATAGACGACCGTGATTTCGCTGTTCCCTAAATGATTGGTAGCCCAAACACGGAACGCGTACGTCGTATTGGCCTCCAGCTTGTAGACATCGATTTGGCGCTTAAATAACATGTGCGTTTACATCGCAAATTCATAAAACCGAACCAATCGGAAGAGCAATGAATTACCGCATTTGGTGGTATGTGGATGGGAGTAATGTCGAGCCATTCGGAGTCCGAGTCGGCCAACCTGAACTGGGCAGTGAAGTAGATGATGGGGTATCCTCCTGTGCCGCTGACACCCCAAAGTATAACAGCCAAGATCGTGCTCTGGTGCACTTGAACGTTGACGAGGGGAGGCGGAGGCGCTACCAAGTAAATTGCCCGGCTTTAATTTGTTTGTTATGCAAATGCCAGCCTTGAATCTCAATCTCTTATGTGACAAAGCAGGAAGCAATTGCCAATTACGTTTTATTTCATGTTCATTCTTTTTGATTGAATAATAAAATTCGAAAAGCAGTAGCAGAAAACAATGACTTACTTCTAACGATTACTTTCATTTTGGAGCTCTGCTCCTCGTTCAGCGAATTCGAAGGGGTGCACGTGTAAATACCCGAATCATTCTTGTCGACTTCCTCGAGGAACAGAGATCCGTCCTCCTGGATACTCAACCTTGGTGCCTGCTCGTCCTCGCTTCTTCCGTCGCGGATCCACATGACATCCCTGCTTTTCAGCACTGGACATGGCAATGTTAAATTCTTACCAACATCAATTAAATATTGCTTCAATTTCACTGGTGTTCCAGCTGAAACACAGAAGACCATCATCACTTGACATTCGTACAAAGGCTTCAGATCGTATCGAGCTTGAAATATACAGAATTAGTAATTATACCTGTGGTGAAAACATTGAGAGGAAAGATGCAAATGTAGTAGAAGTAGAAGAGGCTTTTTTTAACATACATAGTTTAGCATTGTACACGAAGACACTAGGGAAATATTATTCTGTTTTGGGGGGAGAGTTGCATGGAAAAACGCGGAAACAAATATATAACAAACAACAAAAACCCTTTGTCAAGTGTGGAATCTAAACATTGCAGACAGTGTGTGCGTGCAACACCCAACCAATGCGATCACTATCGATCGGGCCACACTAGTAAGGATGAATTCCCCTAGATTGCCGTCGGAGGTCGCCGGTGCAATGAGCGCTTTACGTTGGCATCCGTGCGTCCGTTCAGTTGTCAAACTTGCTCAGCTGAGTGCGTGTACGGGCGGTGCGTCGTTCCAATTCGAATTGATCGATTTGAAAACATTATCTACAATTGATTATCAGTGAGTCAAGCAATAGGATCATGAAATACGAACGGTGAGTCTTGCTCGCACACGGGCATCAACTTCTTACACGCGACACGCGATTCTTAGCCCCCAGGGTGCAGTAAACCAATGCTGCCCAAAAACAAAAGAGGAAGCGGGATTACATATATATGTATATAAATTAAAAAGAACAACATCGTTGAATTGGTAGTGAATAACAACAGCGAAGCCGGCTGCGCTAATTGCATGTTTATTAAATATTCATTTCCTGTTGTTTTGTTTCAACGATTTAAGCACTCGTCGAAAAGCAAATCAAAACATTGCATGTTTACATAATTTGAGAAGCAAAGTCACAATATATTTGAATATATTGTTAACTTACTAAAGTTTTTTTTAATGCACTTGAATATCTGTATTTTATATATTTTAACTTTGTTTATTATATTGTAAATATGATTATATTTAACAGGGATTTAAATACATTTCAATAATAATAAAGCATCGTTTATTGGCCAAATACCAAATAATACAATTAATAAAAAATACCTAAAGAGAACTCATGTCTATTTTTATTGAAAACATAAAATTAAAATTGAAACTAATTCTAATTGGACTAATAAGGATGGCATTTTAGCAATTCCCTTATTAAAAATTAAAACTATAATTTGCCTAAATTATAAATTAAACAAAATTATATTTGCCTAAAACTTCCATAAATCCCTTATTGCAACAACTTTTGCAATTAATTTAGAATTGGATTACTATATCTAATTGAATGTAATAATCTAATTTGAACTAATAATGTTCAACTTAATAACAATTCAATTTACAATTTTTGTAAGTTTCAATTTTCAATCGCTTATAATTGTATTTAATCAATTAAGTATAAAGTAACAATACATAAAATAATAAACTGATTAACAAAGACGGACATAACAATAGAAAGAAACAAAGATACACATCAATACAAAACAAGAGGAAGGAATGACAGAGTGGAATAGAACAGTCTTACTAAATGATAGTATTCTGGTGAGGTGAATAAGGTAATATAATAAATTGCCGGACGACATAAATATAGAGAAGAATATGGAAAAGTTTAAGAAGAAAATTAAAGAATGGTATAAAAAATAGAATAAATTAATAGAAGAAGCTCACTTGCAATACCAGCCTATGGAACACCCATGGACTGCAGCAGAGGAGCATGAATCCTTAATAATTTTATATGTAAATATGTAGATGTAAATAAGATAAAAAAGGTTGATTATTTATTAACTAATAATAATTAAATTACTTGTAAGGAATTATTTTGCTGATGATAGATACATTTATAATATTCTATAGCTTTATTTCCTTACATAAATAAGTTTAAAACGTGAAATATATTCATATAATATATAAACTGTCACAAAGGACCGTATTTTCGACCTATTATTTTACAATAATTATGAAAACATAATTTTTAATTAAATATAGTTGTCTTAAAATTGATAATTTATTGGTTATTATTGTTTTATATGTTGTTTTCGGTTTCAATGCACACAAGTATAAAAAATATGAGTGACTTTATAAAAAAGTTATTCTGTAAATTGTTTAAATCATATTAAATCCTACGGGCGATAGCACTTTAAATCTAAATCAATCAATGAAAATTGTTCAATAATCGTAAACATCAATTATAATTAAAAATATTTATCTTAATCGCACACGTTTCTGAATTGAATGATTATCTAAAATAGGCTTTCTATTTCCTAACTAAAATAATATCATGGATATCTTGTATTTATCAAATATGTGCAATGTTGGTTTAAGAAATATAGTTGTAATAAAAAGGACATTAGTCATAATCGTATTCATATGAGTCACAAACTTTGAATCTAATGATTCATGAAAATTAGACACTTGCAGTAGAACTACTTGACAATGAAAATATTTATCAGCTATGATTCTATATAATATGCGACTTTTTTTTGTATAACGTCTGTTTTTATTTACAATCTATTTTATAACAAACATTCAGTGAATGGTTTAACGGTTGAGAAATGACAATTTAATATTGGATAGCGTCCACTGGCGGTATTCCCTTAATTGCTACTTAGATGTTAAATCTCATTGGAAGATCCAGTAAATTACATCGCTTCAGTCGGTTCGTCGTTAAGCTATTATCAAGAATATTGATAGCTAAGTCATTTGGATATTTTTCTAGCCTATTTTGGTATCTGCTACTATATTTCATAATGGCTTCCTCCACTGTTTCTATTTGAAGATCCTAGTGTATTCTCCTGTTTGTAATGTACCATGGATCTCCTATGAATCTTCTTAGGCTCTTCGACTGGAATCTTTGTATAATAGCAATATTAGATTTGCTAATGCTTCCCCACAGCTGTATTCCATAGGTCCAGACTGGTTTTAAACTTACCTTATAAATCAACAGCTTGTATTTTTCTGAAATTTGTGAGTCTTCTCGTAGTAGCCAGTACAGCTTCCTGAACTTGATTTCAAATTGTTCTCTTTTTGCTTGGATGTGATCTTTCCGGTCAGTCTTCTATCCAGATGCATACCCAAATATTTAACTTTATTAGCTGTCGGTACAATTTTTCCGTTGATAGTCACTGGTGGGCAGTAGTCTTTTCTCATCGTGAAGGTAACATGCACTGATTTTGATTCGTTGACCTTCATTCTCCATTTTTTAAGCCATTCCTGTACTAAGTTCAAAGAATATTGCAGATGATATGATGCACGTGCTGCATCTGCATACGATGATAATATTGCAGTATCATCAGCAAATGTTGCAACAGTTGTTTTATCAGTTAGTGGCATATCTGCAGTGTATAATATATACAGAAGGGGTTCTAATACGCTTCCTTGTGGTACACCTGATTTGATTGGATGCAAATATGTTACTGCATCGAACACTTTCACTTGAAATAATCTTCCTGTCAAATACGAATTTATTATTTTGAAAAAATTGTATGGTAGAGCCTTCTTTAATTTATAGTATAATCCTGTATGCCAGCAATAGCGTTTTTCTTCCAGATCCTGCCTTATACTAGCAATTCTATTAACTTGTTCTATGGTGCTGTGTTGATCGCTAAATCCAAATTGGTGACTTGGTATTAGATCGTTGTTATATATGATAATTTTTAGTCTACTCATTAATAACTTTTCAAATACTTTTGATATAATAGGAAGTAGACTTATGGGTCTATATGATTTTAGAATATACGACTAGAATAAATAAATAATACCATTCCTAAATATAAGTATCTCACACGTACCCTATTGTCCATGTTCTTTCCCAGAGACTATTTTTGTTTTGTGGTATCAAAAAGAATTAGATGTCTTGCAATTTCCAGTTCAGATACATTTAATAGAGCACCGCCTTAAAGTTTTGCCCACAGGTTTGTTTAGATTGCCACGGTTTTCACCAAATGCAATTTCAACGAGAGTATCATATTTTCTTTTATTTGAAACGTAAGTGCGTTTTATTAAGGAAACAGCTCTAGGTTCAAAGATTTCAAAATTAAGTATGAAATGGAAGCACTGCATTTTACGTTCTTATATATACGATACAATTATTTGTTTATTGTTCATTTTATTATTGGTTTAATTTATATTGATTTAATATGTTATGTTTATAAATAACCTTATTGTATATTTACACTTTATAATAGTCTTATTTTTATCAGTATTACCTGTATTACATTCTCTTAATTTTGTGTTTCTTTATATATCATTTAAATGAAAGATATGTATATTTTTCTGTCCATGAAAGAGTCAAGTTTAACACCTTTACCTTTTTATCCTTATAAGTATTATGTTTCATATTCATAAACAATAGAATTACACTGTAGTTAGCTTCCTAGAAAGTATCGTGTTATGTGAGACCTACAGCCTGTACAATAAAAGGAGATTATGTCACGAAAACTTATTAAAAACATATATATATATAATTATTCAATCCAGTCAACTTCAATTTTATTATTTTGTCTTTTTTCGATTAATTGATATGATCTGCTCTCTCTCGATCCTTTTCATCATCGCATAGTTTAATCTCTTTAATAAGGCTAATTGTAGCTATTTCTTAAAAAATCATTGTGGGTCTCCTGTTATGAGCACAGTTAATAAATTCTAAAACTCTTTTGCATTTTCGCCTTCTTTCAGTGCATGGGTTGAGTTTGCAGCTTACCGCAAGAGCTACTTTTCGCTTTTTGTGTTGTTTTTCTAACGAACCATAAACAATACACCATTTTTGAAATTCCACAATGTATTTATTAACATTTAATCAATCACTATTTTTTTTAAGTCAAAATATAAATTGGACTTATCTACTTTACTGCTTCCTCATAGTTGATTAATGTTTGCTAATATTTTTAAACTACTTCCAAGTATTCTAGCAACTAACTGTATTGTATGAGCGTTTCAGCATATTTTGACTCTGTTTTTGTTAGATTTTTTGAATAACCTTAGTGAATGTTAATCATTTTATAACAGTCTTACTGTTTATCTGATGAATTTTACATTACATTATCTTAATTTGTGTTTCTTTATAAATCATTTTTCAAAACATAAAAAATAATAAGAAACGTTTCAGTCCTTTTTGTTTGTATAAATTACTTTCATAATAATCGTAATTAAGATTTTAGAGTCTGAATAGAAATCTAAAATAAGCATTTACTACAGTAATTAGTATTTAATAGATGTTTTGCTGAATATAATTAAAGTACGTACTATCATAAAACAGAACAACAAAGAAAAATAGAAAAAATGTTGAAAAAATATATTTTCGGAGGTATCTCAATAATCGTAATAAATATATCAACTGTTAATGATAATTAAATCAACTGTTACAAATGACTAATTACCACATATTATGTTTTTTCACTGTTCTATTCTTACATTTTCAATGCCTACAACAACTACACTAAATAATAAAAATGTACATATAAAAATAGAGAGCGCGATTTGGATTTGTGAATTTAAATTTAGGCATCTGGATTATATCCCGTTTCCGCATATTGCACCACTATGTAATGGAAATAGCTTTAATCCAGGAATGTAACGGTGGATTTTGGGGAGGTCACCCAGCCACGTGTTCTGCTAATTCCATACAATGTGCCAACCGGTGACTAAATTAAACAAAGTAAACATTGAACATTGTTTTGCCGAGCACAGTCACAAGCGTAAATAATTGTATGAAATAATCGAGAATTGTTTCAATTCTCAATTACGTATTGCGATTATGTAATTATAATTAAAACTACGTGCTAATATGTATTTTTATTTTTGCTTTATAATTGATATAATAATCATGTCCATGAGTTGTTGATTCGTATACAATAATTATGGATCTTTATAGTTTTAGTTGTGTGGGGCTCATGTCCGTCCACACGTGGGAAACAGGAAGTAGGAGAGTTAAAGTTTACGACCCCCAGAACGCTTAAAGAGACGAACCCGGACTTAATCACTCCCATGCCAGAAGAGCTAAAGCTTATATACGGCAGCAACATTATGTATCTATTTTGATATCTTAACTAAATAAACAAAGTCTAAAATTGAATTGCTAATCAATCTCTCTTGTCTCTCGTCCGCCGATCAGTAAGATTCTCTACCGTACCATATTATAACTTTTTCTGTTCATTTGTTCGATAATCTGTATTTTCTGTGCAAATATACGTTTTTATATTTCGTGTATCGAGTGACGAATTCTCTCCACTTGTTCGTCCTCACACACGACCATACGCTTCTAAGTTGGTTGCGAAAATACTGATTTATTGATTTCCAAAGATTTAAAAACAAGAATCTGTTTTTCATATATTGTATACAGGTAATTAAACTATCTTTATTAATATATAATAGAATATGTAATTATCTTAAGGCTTAGAACCACATATTTAACCGTAATCGAGACTTATACAAAGACTCTAACTTGGAACATGTCCGTCGTTCAATTTGTGTATGCTGTCCGCTGTTCTACCATGAACTGAAAGCTTGTTAACTTCGCGGCGACTGGATCCCATTAATTTGGTTTAAAAATTGTGGTTTCTCGTTGCTCTACCACTATTTTAGAATGTACTTTAAGGTAGACTAAAGTTGGGAATTCCTGACTTAGACTAATACTAATTATTTGTGTATTTACAAAAATAATTTGTATCATCATTTCTTCGGTTAGCGCGAAATCGATCTTAAACTTAATGAATTAATTCGAATTTATACTGTAATGCACAGAAGATGAACTAATTGATGAACTGGATTTCTTTAATCTATATTTAACATACTATTGTATTCGTTATCATGCTCGTATCTCTAGTCAGCCTCAAATGTTCATAGTTTTGTAGTGTGAAGTGGTAAAAAGAAATATATAGTGCAATTATTTTTAAATAAAGAATATAAACAATACTAACAGTGTTCGAAAGACATTAGTGTGTAAAATATGTATGTTGACATGATTCCGTAATGTTCACCTGAAATCTTAGCAATGACATTTTAATCTGTAGATATGTGGCTAAATATTAAAAATTTAATTTTTGGAACGGGTTTGAAAATTACAGGTTTGCTGTTTAAATATATTGAAGTTGTGCAGAAAGGGTAGATTCAATTGTGTCTGGAAATATGGTACTATAATCTGCTATAAATATAGTAGTTTGCATATTTAAAAAAAAAAATATTTACAAGCAATCTATCTACAAAATATAATAAAAAATAGATAATAAGCTCCAGTTATAACGTATCGGGGAAAAATTAGAAAATAAAATAAAGAAAAATACAAATATTGGAGATTGACCCAACGATTGACACTTCGTCTGTGGGAAGATGTGTTTGCAAGATCGGCAGCGAGTTGATTTGGATGGTCGTCCAGCCGATGTTGATAGTTAATGTTTTCTATCTCTTCCCTGACAGTTCCAACTTTCCTGTCTGGTGGATGTAATCATTTGTTGAGAACCATGGTGCATTGGTTATGGATCTTAGCGTTTTCGATTGAAACCTCTGTTGCATTCCATGGGTCCATATGGGTTTTATGATGGCTTTATAGGTAAGCAGTTTATGTTCAACAGAGGTAGACGAATATCTGCCCATCAACCAATGCAACATTTTTACTGCCAGGCCTAGCTGCTTCCTCTTTGTTCATATGTGCTTCTTCCAAGTGAGAAGTCCGTCGAGGTGCATCCCAAGGTATTTGGTATCGTCTGCTTGTGGCAGGGCACAGCCATTCAGTGTTACAGGAGGGCAAGTTTGTCTACGCAACGTAAACGTGATATGGACTGATTTCGTTGTATTGGCCCTAATTCTCCATCTCTTGAGCCAGTAGGCAATGTCATCCAAGCTTCTCTGGAGTTTTTGAGAGGCCACTGTGGAGTCCGGGTGTGATGATATGACCGCAGTGTCATCAGCAAACGTGGCCACGGTAACGTGCTGAGAACTGGGAAGGTCGGACGTGAAGATGACATATAGTAGAGGTCCACAGACGCTTCCCTGAGGGACACCAGAGAGGATGGGGTGCAGAGAGGTCAACTCATCCCTGTATTTGACTTGAAAGCATAATAATGACGTAGAAATAATTTTAAAACAACTAGTAATTACTTAAGAAATATTTACTTTGTGTAAATATTCATGAAGGACATGAATTATCGATACGAAAAATATGTTTAATACACAAAGATATAATTAAGGCAGCCCTATTATTTAACATTCAATTGTAAGAGTTGGCAAAATATTATAGAAAATATAGTGCACATAGTTTATTACCATGAGAATTATAGCATTATGATAAAATTTAACTGGAATCAATACAGTGTAACTGTTTGCAATAAAATTTAAGTGTTTTTCATTTTACTAGTTGATACTATCAAACAATAGTTTCTGAATATGAAATTCCATGTTTTATATAGTATAAATCGTAAAAATGTGTTTTTTTTTTAAATTTTAATACATTTACTTATTAATTTTGCAATTTTCATTCGCCTTTTGATATGATATATTATGCATTGGGTTTAATAGTTTAATATAATAATGTTTGTGATTATATAAGCCGATTTTTTTGAATGTGTTCTAAGTCAATTTATATTTAAATTGAGATATTTAAGTGATATTTACGTTTTAATAAAAGGATACGAATGTGTCGCACTGTTTAAGTATATCTAAGAGAGTTACATTTACAATTTAAACTATTAATATGATAGCAATTAATAAATGAATAACATATCTTTTCATACAACAAAAGAAGTTAACTTTAAAAATTAACAATAAGTTTTGTTATAAAATTTTAAGAAACTAAAGCCTAAAGTCTAAAATCGACCAAGTTTCAAATGCTTAAAATTAAATAAATTATTACTCACTAATTTTATATTATAAATATTTTTCAGTCGGAAATTAATAAATAGTCGGAATTCAATAAATACTTTTTTATATTTTTTTTGGCGAGCCTTCATCAATGTCTTAGCAAATTTGATGATCTAGTCTTTTGGACATTATCAATAATAAAGTTAACTTTGGCCACTTTCAAAATAATGTTTTAAATTATTGAATTAAGTGTGAAAATATTATCAATTACTTTGAATATACTTAGCGAAAATTTAACTAAAAGAATAACAAATCGACTCACTTTCAAAATATACCATTAATATATTTGTGCATTATATACATTTCATACAAAACCGCACTAAATCATATAGTTGGTATTATACGTAACTTCTTTTTAACATTTTACAATTTCAAACTATATGTAAAATGCAATGTCGTGTTTCCACTAAAAGTTTACAAGATTGCGTTAATAAAAGTAAAGCAGATTTTTGAAATGTAAATATAATCTTTATAGGTGGAACCTTGCCAAGGTTATTGGCTCAAATAGCGCTCTAATAAATGTACGCGCGTTAATTGGTGAACGCTACATAGTTTATTTATATTTATTAATGTTAACGGTAAAAATTTGAGTATTATCAACGACTAAGGCAGCTTCAATATTGTAGTAAATAACAGAGTAAATATTTCAGGTATTTTTCCCCAACTTTCTTGACCGAAAACTTCTGTAGTTTTCTTCTATGAAGAGTTCCTTTTGTGACCCATTTTCGGGCTGCAGAGTGTATCAGTCGTATGCAATTACTTCCGATATGACGTTTCCTTGATAAATGTGGCGTTTCATCATCATCATCGTCGCATTTTTAAAATCCTTTTGAATCCTTTTAGAGCCCTTACGACTACTGTGGGTGGGTTGGGGGGTTTGGTTTGTGTGCTCGGTGGCAAGGACGAGTCTTTCGGCCGGCATCGATTTATCAATGACGTCATACCGAGCGTCTGTGACGTAAGCGGAGGAGAGTGCGTGCGTTCGTTTTCGTTTAATTTTATTATAATTCCTCCTCGTTTCATCTTTTTTTGTCTTTCTCCTTCCTCTCGAGCGAATCCTCTTTGCGTAGAGCACCTATTCTTGTGCGAAATTCTCATTGCCTTTTTTTTGCTTAATATAATCCTGTTCCCATATCCTTGGAACGCACGTAACGCATCTCAGGACACATCAAAGAGAGGCTAACATTTCTGTTTTAATTCTTAGCTATTTGGCGTGTTGTGGTCGCCAGTTTCTAGAGGCGCGATCCTAGTTTTCCCATGAAACTAAATTTAGAGCAAACCGTAGAGAAAATACAGCAAAGTGTCTGCTGTTTTGTCTGGGAATGTTTTTTTTAATGTACACGTAATACGTAGAATGACCTACAGTTATTTTTTGGTATGTAAATACTAAAAGTGGAAGATTTATTCTATTACATTATTATTACCGACTGACCTAACAAATACGGAATCCCATCGACGAAGATTGAAACGATACAAACCACAAGATCTTCCTAATCGCTTCAATGATTTATAGATGTTGCATCTATGTATATATACGAAAATGATAATTTTTATTTTTCTTTTGTTGTTCTGTTGATATTTTTCTTAATAATCCACATTTTTGTCATTAGTGGAGTTTGATCGCTGGGCCAATTTCCAATATTCATATATTTTTATTTTTTATTTTTACTTTTCTTTTGTAATTTTTGTTTTTTTTTCACTTTCTCATTTCCGTTATAATTGGAGCTTATTGTCTACTTTTGTATTATGTAGATAGATTGCTTATAAATAAATTAAAAAAAAAAAAAAATTATTATTACCAATAAGATAATATAGTTGCCGCAAATAGATTTTATTTAGGCATATGCGATGTTAAGCTGAATTGTGAAAATTACCAGAGCACGCAGTAAAATTGTGTTTAGTTATTCATCAATTTTCGTTGCCGGTCTGTCTGAGCTGATTGATTACGTAACTTCTTTTTTAATATTGCTAAGTCTTATATATTATCAGTAAACAACTACCTGATATTAAATTTCAAAATATTTGTAATGATTCATATGACTTATACAGAAGTACAAAAAACTTATGGCAATAATAAATTACTTTATAAGATTATTATTATTGCATATAGTGCAGTTCTTGGTTTAACGTTTCTGATAAAATTGAAATTATTTTTGTTTCAATATTGGTATTTGTGCCAAATAAAATTTATTTATTTAATGAATAAACCATTTATTACGAAAATATTAAGATTTTTTTAGAAATCTATCGCCTAAGGGACATTAAGTAAATCAGTTGGCTGTATTTGTCTTGCAGGTGGGGAACTCCACAGTATCCATATGTATTAGTCAAAATAATAATAATTTTATATTAAACGTTTTAAGTCTGTATCTGTGTTTGATTAGTACATTTTACTAAATTTTCAAATATAATAATTTATACCACATTTACTAAAATCTCAATATTTGCATTATTTGTTCAACTTTTTTGTTCAGTTTTCTTTTCTTTTTATAATGTTCAAAATATAGGTTTCATCCATTGTTACATACTGCATGAAAAATCCTTTTTAATTCTCTTGAACAACTCCAAACAGTTCTCGGAATCATCAACTC
This sequence comes from Nicrophorus orbicollis, assembly GCA_018845635.1. Lineage (NCBI taxonomy): Eukaryota > Metazoa > Arthropoda > Insecta > Coleoptera > Silphidae > Nicrophorus > Nicrophorus orbicollis. The sequence goes on along the minus strand of JAFMTC010002166.1, from coordinate 72,022 downwards.
ATTGTTGATTGTTAATAAACGCCACCCATTTCGAATAGAGCTTTCTCATGGTCAAATGTTCATGTAAAATGGTGAATACGACTTCTGATATCTTCAGGGTGTCAGCTATCTCAAGCTACTTTAAATTACGATCGGCCAAAACTATTTTGTGGACTTTTTTATGTTTTCTGTAACAATTGCCGAATTTGGGCGTACAGTATCATTTGTGTCAGCAAACTTCTTTGGACGGAAAAAAGTCCGTATAATACTTATCAAGCCGTTGCTTTGCTTGAACGGTATTTTTTCTCATCAAAAAGCAATGTTTTATCAACAAACGAATTTCAGATTTTTCCATTGTTTTGAAAATTAAAATAGTAGCGTCGTCACTATAACCACTATAACTTGTAAACTAAACGTCAGATTGCCATGAAATGACTGGTACTTACTAAAAATCATATGGATCTATCGACAGATCTGTCGATCTATATGTCATTTCACGCACTTATTGAGTGAGGTAATCGTCATTGTATAAAGGATTTTGAAAACTAAATTACATAGTTAATTATTATTATCAGCTGTACTCTTCTGAATAATAAAATATGTGTGTATTTAAGAATGTACGGTAAGAATATGTATTCATATATAGTCATCTCTACTAAGTCTCCTTTTTTTATTTATTTAGCAATCTATTATGTTTCATAACATTTAGATAAGTTTAGGATTTTAGTACAAATAACGAGAATTGGTTCAAGGGAAAATCTACGTAAGATTACATACATATATTTAGCATTTTAATTGAAGCTTTTAAAATCGGATTTACTTCTTCTAGTATTCCTTGTGTTCTAGTTTTTGTTTTGGTTTAATATATAATACAGTAGTTATTATCATTGGTAGATTTATTATATAGTCGATACAAAGGTAATACAGGAAGCATGAATGTAAAACAAAGCTTTAACAGAACCATTAAATATGTAATTTTATGATGTGTACACTAACAACTACATTCAATCTCAGTACCGACCAGTCGCAAAATTTGGGGTCCCGGGTTCAGACCGTGCTACTTCCTAATATTTGCAGCCATCAAAATTAATTACACCCATACCTCGCTTTACGTCCTAGATACGTTCCTCGAAACTTGGCCGCAAAGCGAAAAGCCCTACAAGGAATCGAGATTGCGCTTGCGCATGATTGGTAACAGTTTTTTTTTGCCGTTATAGCGAAAAATTTTAGCTGTAAATCGAAAATGTGCCTTAATTGAAGAGGGCCGTTATAGCGAAATGCCGTATAAAGAGCGGCCGTATAGCGAGGTATAGGTGTAGTTGTCAATAGGCAATGGTTCTGAATAAGTGTCTACAACGACGTGGTGATTTTCTGAATGTCCGATTTGGATAGATTGCAAAAAGACAAAAAAAAATACAATTGATAAAAATAACTTTCTGTGTCATTGATTTTGATGGGAAAATACCGTTGAACTAAAAACAGTGGCATGATAAGCGTTGTATCAGGGAAATCAACTATTATTAACTTGTATACTGAATTAAAATGTTGTTGCATTAAATCCGCAATATAAAAAAGTCCACAAATAGTTTTGAAAAATAACTGACACCTTAAAGATATCAGAAGGCATTGTGTTGTTATTAATGTAAATAATGATTTTCTTTAAATTTATTTTTATTTTGCTCAATTAAAATGTATTTTGTATTGCAATTTTTAAACTGGACTATAATACTACGAAGTAAGGTATTGCTGTAATTGAATATATTTCCAATTATTTTAATCTACTATTCATACTTTAACGAACTTCAGAAACCCCCAATCTTTGGTATTCATCACATACACAACCATTTGAAGTTACAAGTTACTTGGTAAGTGTCGATTTGATATGATTATATTTGGCATACATGACAACTTCTATTTCAATACACGTTATGCTGTTCCTATTATTTCACTATTTTGATGCTTGTTTGTTTGTCCATTATAGTCTGCATCAATAGAACAGTAACTGAGTTTTGCTTTAAAAACTGATTGCAGAGTATAGTGCTGCAGCCTATTTATAAACTGTATATGACATATGCAAACCTGCATATAAACTGACATCAACTGGTGTGTGCTAACCAAGTTACAAACCATGCATAAACTCACACTGACCTGCAACAAAATAAAATGGAATGTTCCAATTAAAATTATTGTTTATTCGTGTGTGGTTTACATTTATATAGGGCACATTTTTTTGTTTTACCATATTTTTGTTTGATCTATTTTTGAATATTGCGCTAAAGTGCTCGTTCATTTAATTATGCAAAATATACATATTTTTTTTTTGTATATGTTTTTTTTTTCAACGAATTAATATTTGCTAGAAACGTGCTTCAACTTATAAATCGAGTTCCAAAATTGGCATTATAATTTTGCGAAATGATAACTGTAATTTTGTGTCAAAGGTGACATTTCTGAATTTCATATTTTTTGAATTAATGCTATCACTAGTTTATAAGCATTTTTTTGTTACAATTATCAACTTTATTACGTTTAAATTTAAATACAAACATATTTATTATTCAATATGATTCGTGAACATATTTAATTTTTAATATATTTGGTAGAGATATTACAAAATTTCGCTTCGTATATGAATTTCGATTGTAAAATGAAAATCGCGTTCACTTACTGTTTCTTTTCAGTACAGAATTTTGCAATCTTTTTGGCTTCCCCGTGCAAAATAAGCCCACTCAACTTCTATTTCGACAAACAATACCTATTATACGTCTACACGTTTAATCTTGAAAAATTGCATTTTACAATCCTCTCACAATGCGTGCGGCTCACCTGGATTACTTAAGTATCTTTTTATTACTGTTTAATTTTAAACTTAATATCGCGTACTTGACATTTTTTTCGTAAGTCCTTCAATATCACTTTTCGCTTAAGAAATATTAAAAGTCTTTTAGTAGTTAAAATATAAAAAAGTACATTCTTGTATTTTCTTTTATTATTCAAGAAAATAAATATTGTATAAATATATTTTATTTTGAATACTTGTAACTGTTACAATAAATATTATTATTATTTATTATTTTGTATTAGTATTCTTCTGTTTCAATACTTCTGTATAATCAAACACATAAATATTTTCTAGATTTTACTATGTTAAATAACCAAATTTACTGTGATCTGTGAAACCCATTCGTCACACAATCTTTTTTCTAAAACCACTCAAAGAAGCATGCATGATGGTAATCTGACCATGCCGTCTCTATTCGTGCAAATTGCTCCACACTTCTGCCTTTTTCTTGGTCAGATCGTTACATCTCTGTCCTCTGTTATTCGCGCTGTGCCTTTTTCATCTAGCTCCTTTCTGCTAATGATATTCTTAATGTATCCAGATATGATGTTCCAGACCTCCTCACATCCCAGCATAATGGTAACCAAGTTCTCTGGTTCCAGAATATCTCCCAGTTTAACTTAAGCTTCATGCTTCAGCACCGTCCACCGATGTCATCTGAAGATGGTATGCTCGGGGTAGTCCTCTTCCTCGCAGTTTGGGTAGCTCTGTTTCGCGATAAAGTAGAGATATTTTCCGAAGCATCCATGTCCGGACTGATCATGTGTTATGTAGAAGGTTACATTTGGTATTAATCTTCTGATCCATGCTCCCTTCGTCATATATATTCCATCCTTCCTCCCATCTTGTAAATTTCTACCCTCGTGCACTGTCCTCGCTGATTTCGTTGTTTCTGCACTGGTACAGATCCGCCCTTGCCTTGACCAGCAGTTCGATGGGTACAATTTCATGGACTGCGTCTCTCGATATTGTGGACACTCATTACACACTTGTATTGCCGTATTTCTTAGTACTCTTCCCAGTACTGTCCTTAACATTTCCACGTGCATGACCTTTTCCCAAATTGGCGTAGCTTACAGAATTAGAGACTGTGAAACGGTACCCAGCAGCCTTCTTTATCTGAATTGTGGTCCTCCCATATTCGGCATCAACCTATTTATTGCAGTACAGGTAGATGCTATTTAGACTAACATATCCTAATCTACCCTTAACACTTTGGTTAAACCGCACTAAAAAGACATGTAACTCGATTCTTTTTACTTTGATTAGATTTGTTTTCTATTAACACAATAAAATATAAATAATTATAAAAGTTTATAGTTGTAAAATTTGTATTTTTGTAAAACTGTAATAATAACATTTATTGCAAGAAATAAAAAATATAAACTAAATACAAAAGAAATACACTCGATATACGGCCGTTCTTTGTACGGCATTTCGCTATAACGGCCCTCTTCAATTAAGGCACGTTTTCGATTTACGGCCTAAAATGTTTCGCTAAAACGGCAAACAAAACTTTATTCCATGTCGATATATCTATATGTTACCAATCTTGCGCAAGCGCAATAATTGATTTCTTATACGGCTTTTCGCTTTGCGGCCAAGTTTTCTGGAACGTATAAAGACCGTAAAGCGAGGTACATAGAAAAGATAAATAAAATATAAATATATTGCTGTAAAGGTCTTATATAAAAATGTTTGTTAATTTATATAATTTTAATATATTGTATATAATATTAAAAAGGAGTTGCTAATCTATATAATTCTTTACTAAATAAATGCAAATCTTTAGGTAGTTTGATTAAAAACTATTTATAAATTAGCAATGTTTTTATTTATTTTTTTATAATCATTAATAACGTGACATCCAATTTCAGTGCCCTCGTTGCAAAATACTATAATTATTTAATTGTATAATGAAAATAACATTGCTCTCTCCCGGAAATAACACTCGCCTCGACCGGTTTAAACTCATCCGATTCGTTATTTATCTCTATCCTCCATCTCTCGTTCTCTTACGTCGGTCCATAGCATTGCTCTTTCTCTCGGATGCGCCCATATTAACCAGAACTTGCTCTCTCTGAAATGTCAAAGGTGACGGCGCTCTCCGCTCCGAGGCGACGCGACGCCCCGACAAATATGCCGAATAAACATTCTCGACGAATTTGGTATATACGACTAGCTTGATACATCCAATGGAGCAACACATTTTATTTAAGTCCATACACTGATGTTATTGTACTATTGTTATTACCTATACATTATAGTACACTGTAGTACACATTAAATATAATAATATATAGATGAATATAGTTTTATTAAATACTATATAAGCCGTTTGTTTTTAATTATTAAAATCAAATTACATATATATGAACATCAAGATTATTATATTTTGTAATGTAATAAGAAAGTCGTGGTTCATGGCTATTTTCGATGAATAAATTTAGATACTATTACTACTACGACGGAATTCCGAAATTCAATTAAAAGTTTATTGACAGGTTTCTTTTTGACTGTGTTATTAATAAATGCTATGCCAGGAATGTTGCATTCGAAATAATAATAAATCTTTTGAAGTTGTTGAAAACGAGAAGTTTGGATAGTTCGGAAGGGGAATGCTTAGAGTTCGTTACGATGAATCTCAGAATTTCCGCGAAACGAGAGGAATGTTTCTCAAAGGGCAGAACAATTTCTTGAAATGGCTTCGATGTAAATAATTTCATTGAATAGTTGTATTTAATATTTTCAAAAGTATTTTCCCTGTCATAGCAGTCCTCAAGTTATGTTCGAACTAGCTGACCTTTCGAATGTTGTTGTTTATTAATTAATTTTCATGTATAATCAGTAAATACAGGGACAGCAGCTTTTGCTTTATTTGCTGATTTACTCATAAAATTCGAACATTTCCACTTTTATCTTTGCACGTGTACATGAATTAATTGGACAACCGCAAGGACAGTACAAACATGTTCGATTTATTTTCTGCTTGGGGAAGGTTCGATCCACTGCAAATTTAATTTGCTTTATATATGGTGTTTATTATGTTATTAATTTATTAAAATATGAAGTTATTTTTTCTATTTTTAGTTTATATATTTTATTGAATTATAATTACCATTTTATAATCTATGAAAGTAGTTAGGGTTCATTATTATCTAGTACATAGAACATTAAATAGTGTCATTCTATAGTTTATTTACTATTACTAAATATAAAATATTTAAAACCGATATCTAAGCAAATAGCACAATACACCCTTACCTCGCTATACGGCCGTTCTTTATACGGTATTTCGCTATAACGGCCCTCTTCAATTAAGTATTTATTTTCCATGTCGATATACCTACATGTTGCCAATCTTGTGCAAGCGTAATAATTGATTCCTTATACGGCTTTTCGCTTTGCGGCCAAGTTTCGTGGAACATATCTAGGCCGTAAAGCGAGGTATGAGTCTACAGTAATCTTGGTCATAGTTACCAGGCTTCGAATATATTTGTATAATAACAAACATGAATAGTGTCAAAGGACTATTCCTCTATTATTTTCATATTATTACTAAAAAATAAAAAAGATTTGTTGCATTTGAAGATCGCTTTGTTACAAACAAAAAATGAATATTTTAATAAAATATAATTATAATTTATTGCATACATTTATCATTTCTGCTAATTGCAGCGTTTTCGCCAATTAATACAAATTACTCAGAATAATTTATGAAAAAGTATATGTTATACAAACTGCTCTTTTAAATTATGTAACAATCATAATTATCACCATTAAGAAATGCTATTTGTGAAATAATTAAAGCCAACTAAAAAAAGGTAAATCTTATCATAAAATATGACTAATAAATTACTAAAAATACGTAGTACTAATCGTATGTTGGTTATCTATTATGAATGGTATTCTGAATAATTCATTAAAATAAAATTTGAAAGTTTGTCAAATAATTGGAATAATGAATAAGTTATCGATAACAAGTGAACTTAATTATTTTAATAATAATAAACATGTTTATTAAACAATTTTGTTCATAAATATCAAATATTGCATACAAAATATTTCTTGCGATATTTTAAATGTTATATTCCTTTTAACTTTACAAGTATTTTTTTTATATTATCTTTAAACTTTTCGTTCTTAGTGGTATTACAAGGAATAGCGTACCTCAAGTAGATTTTTGTATACATATCTTGTTATGAGTTCAAATAAAGATGCTGGAGATGTTTTTTTAGTAAATAGTAAGTCTGAGTTCATAATATCATCTAATTTATTGTAAAATTTGTAGTATTTTCGTTATAAAGCAGCAAGTATAGGTATGTAGTATATAAATATATATATTATACCTACTTGTCTAAATTTTGATTACAAATATGTTTATTTTATAATTAGAGACGAAATTTATTTATATTATTTTCATCTAATTCGGTTAAATGATTGATCAATGTAATTTATGATTAATGAATGCAATGCTTATTAGAACAACCACAACATTACATAAATAATTGCAGACAGAGGGAAGTCTTATTGTCAATAGATCATTACAATTGATTAATATCAATTAATTGTAATTATTAATAAGCAATAATTTTATTTTTGTTTGCTTATAGTACAATATATTAACTATAATTGCTATATTTAACTACAGACAAAATATTTAACGTCCCAAAAAATGTAATATGTTATAATATAAATATGTTTTTGTGTACTTTATTACTGTGTTTTGTCATTAGATTGGATGCCATTAAGAAGTTGCCTTTTATTCAAATTGGAAGTGTCGTTTACGCACAAAATTACCTACTTTTTATCAAAAAAATAATCCAATTCTAAATATAGAAATCTAATCTGATTTAATTTAGAATCCTTTGTGACGAATCTACTTTTATCTTACTATTTCGTTTTTTGTTCAAAGTGTCAGGATAGAAGAAACTATTTTTTACAATACATTACAATTTATAAATGTACGTAAGATACCTAAGGGAAATTTCACATCAATATAAAACATAAGACCAATGACACTGCGATAATATACTTTTGATGTCTTTGACACAGTTTATATCTTTTAAGTGAATAGGATTGTTTTATTTAGTTTGAAAAGTTTTATTCTCATGCTACTATTTATTGATGAAATTGGTGAAACTTTTATGCATGTTTACCACAACATGACGTTTTGAAAGTATCAACTAATTTGAATGTTTTCTGTGTCATGATATACATTTTGAAATATGTTATTCTAAACTTTATGTTTTTTTTTCAAATGATTTCATGTTTTTAATTATTGCACCTGGATTTTATAAAATTATTGTAGGGTTCATTCGCGTGTTAAAGAATATTTTAAACTTAAAGGGCTCCCAAAACCGTGGGAAATTAAAAATAATTGAATATATGAAAGAAAATTATTTTTTTTAATGAAAATATAAATATAAAACTAATGTATGTTCTTGGTAATTTTGAAGCATTTCTAGTATTTTTTTTTGTATAAAATGGAACATGCGAGTTAATAATGTTGTTAGTACGAATAAACAGAAATCAAATTAATTCATTGCTATATCTCATTTAGAGACTCAGTTTCAGTTTGAAAGTTACAGTTAGAAAATAATACAGTTAATAACTTAAAAAGATAAAAACAAAATTATTATTATTAACAATTTTTAGAGTTTTACATATTTTAATAATCATTTTATTTACAGTTAGATAAATAGATAGTAAAATCGTATTGAAACTGAAAAAGTATCAACTATTACAAAGAACTATTAATCATTAACCCTATATACTATATAAAACTAACATGTAGCGATGAAATATACACTGTTATATTTGTTATTGCAATGTGTAAACGCGTTGAATATTTCATCGCGTAATCCCTCCATATAGCCCAACATTCGTTTTCGTTTCGTAAGTCAATGTCAATTTATGTATAAAAGCTTTGATTTGGTTTTTTCATTTTCTTTCAAGCTTTAATAAATATATATTATGCAGATACATAGTAAACTGGGAAGTAGACCTGTACCAGGAAAACAGATCTGTTTCAGGATTAATACATTGATATAACTAAATACTTTTTTGTAATATTACGCACGTAGATAAGATTAGTATTTGTGTTAGCTTTGTTTCCGTTATTGCGGTATTCGAACTAAAGGATTAACCTTCAGAGCGGCTTGTTGCTTTGGGTAAACTAATTCAATTACCATGAGATTTAGACATATCTGTTTCAAATAGTACTTTTCATTCGGTATTACGTAATTGAATTTGGTGTATTTTTCTTTACTTGAAGGTGAATGATAGAAAATGACCGGTAAGCAAAAAGTAATAAATTTATGCACCCCCGCATCCGGCATTTTAATATTGAATGCGTCTTCTTAACCCCTGACCTAAAGCACCGAGATTCGCGTTGTCTGCGCCCGAATTGGCTTCTTTATTTCCATCCAAACACAATTAGCGAAAGGTTGATTTGCCTTTGTGCCTCGTGGATTACCTTCGACGAAACGCCGAATTGCAATGATATTAATTATTCCTGTGTAATTATACTCGTTATTGTTATTGTTTGTTTTGTTTTCTGTTCACACTCTAATTAAAGCGTCGAGTGGGCGAGCGCACAGCAAACACACGCGATAATATTCTAATAATCGCGCGTTTATCTAATCGAAAAGTTTCGTTATTAAAATATTGCGGTAAGTTCGGCGCGTTTGCTGTTTCCTATCCTTCATCCGTCTGCGTTTTATCTTCGCTCTCCATTGTTGTTGTTGTTGTTGCTGTTATTGTTGTTACTCGTTCGCCGTTCGTGGTTTTTTTGTTGCTTTCTTTCGATAATATCCATTTTTCCACATCAAACCAAGGTACGATGTTTCTGTTCTCGATCAATATTCTGTGGTTCGGATGCTTTCGGCCCAAGTCGTGTCTTGTTTGGAACCTTGGCCGCAACTCGTCCGAGCCTCGGATCCGCTCAGACCGACGTCGGGCGTCGAGCGTGCCCCTATGTCACTCTTCGAATAAGAAAACATCAAAAAACACAAATAAATAATCTGACAACTTTCTTGAATGGGACAACATCCTTTCGCTTGACCCATCATCGTTATTTCTACGTAAGTCGCATACTTTTCTTATTCTCTCTTCATTTATTATACACCCATCGTGTAACCACATCTGATGCAATTAGTAGTCTACACTTTGTTGACCATAGACTTTAATTGACGTTCGATTTTATGCAAAATCCGATAGTTTCCGAACAAACGCTTCTTGAATAAATAATCTTATTCGCAACAAAGTGCTTGCATTAACTTTATATTATTTATTTAATTAAATTTATAAATTCATCTAGTAAATACTTAATACTTAACAACCAAGTAATTATTTAATGTTATTTGAATATTTTGAACAAACTTTATTATAGTCCTTCTAAATAGAGTCAGAATTATGTACTAATTTATCAACTAACATATTCCTTGAATTATTTTTATTTCCATATTTTTACTAAAATGTATAAAATCCAGTCGAAAAAAGTCAGTAATAAGTATTAATTGATAAATTACTTAAATATTTTTTTAATTTTAATATTCTAAATAATAGAGTAGTGTACTGAATGTTGCAATTTTTAATTTTAATAATATTATTGTCTATATTTTATGGCTGAAGAAAAAACTTAATAATAATTCTTACAAACAATAATTAAATTTTTTGTGGAATAAATAATTCTGTATATTATAATTAAATAAATAAAATTAATTAATTTTTTGATAGTAATTTAAAAACAAATAATTATATGTCAGTATTTATCTGACCTATGCATGAATAAATAGTAATTAGTATAATTATTATGAATTATAAGAGCATTAAAGGTAATTATTGAGAATAAAAGATTAAGGAACTATAATTTAGTAATCAATGCAATTATTGTTAATAATACACATTAAATTGCTTTTGGCATAAAAATACACATTGCATAATATTATATTTAAGTATTAACTTTCCTACGTATTCGAATAAAGAACTCATATTACAAAAAAACACTTGAAGTAATTGGGTAATCACATTTTTTCCGTAATTATTGAACAAACATTTAAAATGCAATTTGCTATTATTATTATTTAATAAACAGTAGTCGCTCTTATAGATTACAACAGCATTTTCAATTAACTGACTATTGATTGATTACTCTTCAACAGAATTTTGTTTACCCTCATTAGAATAATTAATCATAGTTTTTAATTATTATTTGTGAATATTATTTTTTGAATGAAACATTTTTTAATATTTTTTTCAACTATTGAATAACTATTATAACTTTTTGTGCCATTTAATTATCATTTATTAAATCTGTCTCCACGAAATTATATTTTTTTATATTTATCAAATGTACTTCTCTATACAGAAGTTTACTTGCAACATTATTCTGATTAGTCCGGTTGATAGATTTCTAATATACCATTTGAAACAGGCTAAACCGCAGAATAATAAACTGCAAAAAAGAGACTTGACTGTTTAGACCAGTGTTTCCCAACCGTTTGTGTGCCATGTCCCACCAAAGCCTTTCAAAAATTCGTATGTACTTTTGTAACATATATGTTATTGCATTTAACTTAAACTCTGTATAAGATTATTTTCGAATTGTCCCACGTTGGCATTAAGATGAAGAAAATCGATAAAACTTGTTTAAAAATAATAATTTTGTGTACATTTTTGTTGGTATATGGTTTGTTTTGAAACCAGATAGATCGAAGCCGTTAAATATTTTTTTTATAAATGTATATATAAACTAGTATCTTCGAAAAAGAAACTATTAAAAAACCGAAAATGCACAATAACAGAAATTTTGTATTAGTCATTAAGTACTTAATATCCATGATTATTTTCAAGCTAATCACAAATTGTAAACAATCTCAATGTTATTAGTATACTAATTACGCTCATGTTTAATATATCTCATTGTTTAGTTTAGTCTTAATAATTCATTGCCAGATTGATAACTTCTAATAATTACATTCTAAACGGGGTATTCTATTTCCTACTTTTAATTATAATAATAGACACATTTTTTTTTAAAGTATCTTCTGTAAATTGGAATTGGTGCAATGCTAATTGCATTTGCAAACTACTCACGAAAGTTCCAATTTAAGTTGCACAGTAGAGTTTGCTGTTTTTCATTGCCAAATGCATTATCGGGTTTCCCAGCGTAACTTATTCGTTGAAACTATAAAATTAAGTTAATTACCTGCTGTTGTTAAATGTATCTAAATTGGATTAATTATTTAATCGAAACTAAAATACTTCAATTCGTGTATTGCATTAAATACTAATTTAACTGTCATCAAATATATGTAACAAATTAATTAGAATAGAACAATGTTCTTTAAAGGTTTAACATTTATACATTTACTGGAAATAAAAATTGATGAAATTACATTTGAGCAGATCAACGGAATAACTAAATTTTCGTTTTTCGATTTAAAAAATCCGGTTTCTTGTCGGAATTTATAGAATTCGAAAACCGTATTTTAATCTCAACTTTAAGAACCAGTTTTTAAGCATACGCATGAAAATTAATTAATCATTTCATTTTTATTTTTTAATATATTTTTCTTTTATTTATACACAAAATAGTGTTGATTACAATTAATTGTTGTATTTTTTTCTTTTTTCACAGTAAATATTTATTTTATTTATTTACAATATTTTTATATTCTGACCAATAAGGAATGCCTATTGTTATTTGATTAAAACATCTGAATGTTAACATAAAATTGTTTCGAGAATATTGTTAAATAAAAACCAGCTAGAAAACAAGCGATCATTTTTCTATTAATTATAATTAAATTATTTTTTACTTAGTATAAATAATTATGAAAAAAAAATAAGTCCACTTACATACTACTAATTAATTATAAAATTCTTCAACAAATATTGTTTATTTTAAAATATTTTGTGCCCAATAATTGGAGAAAATGGCTATCGATCAATGACTTTCTGCCTTATTCATATTATTATTATTATGTAAGATATATCTCATGATGTTAGTTGCATTTTATAATCATATTTTCTCACGAAAAATTTGAAATAAAATAACATTTTATGGAAATTCATATTTATTTGTTATTATTAAACTGTATATATTTTACAGTTTTCTATGACACTTTAATATTATTATGTTTCGTATAGACGTTTTTTATTTTGTAATATTTTTTTTTGCAACAACTACAAAAAATAAATTTGGTACAATAAAAAATTGCTATAAACCATAGGACTTTCGGCCCTGATTATTTTATTCTGCTATATTTGAAATTATAGAAATATGATAAAATTGGAAAATTTTCAAATAATTACATAAATTTTGTTACAAATCATAGAAAAATATATATTCTAAATTGTGAAACGTATATATAAAATAGTCTAAAAATGAGAATATTAATAGTTTACTGCCAATAACATCTGGCCTCTTATCTTCATTTTTTGTGCAAAAACTAATTTCCTAGAAAAGTTTTTAATAATAATTTTAAAAAAATCTTTACTAGCCACAATTGGGCCAACGCGCCCAACGTTTTTTTAAATCTGTTTTGTATAAACCCTATTCTGCTTCATTTGAACATTAAGTGATTAAGTAAAATGGAATTTATGACCGGTTTAGTTGCGCAGAATTTATGTGTTCTGTAAATTATAAATTAATTTATAAGTTATTTCGAGTTATATTTGTTTACATTACTATAATCTGAAGAAATATTTTCAAAATTAAAAAAAAAATAGGTTGTTGCAATTTATTAGTTTACTATAACGGTATAAGGTACACCCATACCTCGCTTTACGGCCTAGATACGTTCCACGAAACATAGCCGCAAAGCGAAAAGCCGTATAATGAATCAATTATTGCGCATGGAAGAACAGTTTTTTTGCCGTTATAGCGAAGCATTTTAGGCCGTAAATCGAAAACGTAAATTAATTCAAGAGGGCCGTTATAGCGAAATGCCGTATAGCGAGGTATGGGTGTATCTTATCAATAAATTAGTTATTTATTTTTTTAATATATTTATAAAAATTACAAAGTCCGCTTGGTCTAATTCACTTCGTTTAGTTTATTACTATGAGAGTGTTTCGAATAAGTTTACATTCATATAATTTGAGCATTTGTTTGTATCGTATTTCATAGATAAATAGAAGATAACTTTTACGGCTGTCATAAGTATTATTGTAGTAGTGTAATAACATGATATATGAGTTCCTTTTTATTTTATTTGAAAATAATACTTTAACCATAATTACTTAGTACTTAAAGTTTTTCGGTCTTTACATAATTATATAATATTATAATGTATTTCCACAATGAGAATTGTTCTATAGATTCGGGATGTGTCATCAACAGATTTTACTCATTTTTGGATAATGGATATCATTTATCATATAAGCAAATGTAAGGAATTCGGGCCGGACGTATCCTGAACAAACCACTCAACTCGAATTCCATACGAACGTTTAATCATTAAACAACAAAGCCCAACTCCCACCTCTTGATAATAATAATAATTATCTTTATAAGTGAAGATAACAAGTAACATAGTTCTAGCTAACGAGTCTACTAAATACATAATCTACAATTAATTAATAAAGTTAATATAAAACCAATTGGCTTTAATTCCTAACTACTAAAATTATACTATAACAACACCATATATTATTCCACTGTGTCCATAATTTCATCACTGGGACCCAATAGTACCTTTTTTTTACAATAAATTATGCGTTTCAAATTTTATTTGTTGAAAAATAAATATTGTTTGTTAATCAATAATTAGTTTTATTATATAATACGGATGGTCAATGAGAGCCACATCACAATTACATGCATATAACCAATCAACAGCATGAAATAAAACACTTAGCTAATAGGAAAACTTTTCATCAAAATACACGATCACCCACAAAATTTATAAAGTTTTGAAATTAATATAAAAATTTTCAACGCACAACAAAATAAAAAAGGAAGTTAATAAAATTCTTTCTTGAAAGTATTATAGTCTTTGGTAAATATTTATGAAAATCTAGTGATTAGTCTATATCCAGAAAATGTTTATTTATATAGAACGCAATCGGAATTCTGGCTATAACGTGTTCAAATTACATGTTTACCGGATTTTGCATTAACCCAATTATTTTGTTTTCACTCGAATTGTATTGTTGAGGACATAATATCATTATTTATTTATTAGAGTCTGCCACGCTGAAATCGATAATCCTTTATACAATGTAAATTATGTTACGTATATGTTGATTAATCACTTAACAGCATTAAATATTTATTGCTGTTCTAATTCAAATTATTTGTTACGTGCAATGTTTCTGTAAAAATCGGTTATCGTTACAAAAAGGTACGATGATTAAAACATTTCTATTTGTATACAACGTAGAATAAAATTTGTTAAGCACCTGTAGCACTCTTTGAGTTCGTCTCATTAATGTCTCTCGGTACTAGACTACTAGTGATACTGTTCTTAAGATCTCAACAATGCAACTAACTAGACCAAATTGCTTTCATTGTTTTTTAGACAGTCATTTCAACTAAAAAAAAAGTGCAGCAGATTTATGTTATTTGCATGTTTAATTATATATAATTAAGTCTAATGTTCGTATTGTTTTCTGAGAACAGTTTTTTATTTTCGTTTTAATAGCTACATAACAAGAATATTTATAGGACTTAATATTTAATTATCAAAGGAAAAGATTCTGTTGACGTACAGCAATTAGAATTTGGAGTTTGGACTGGACCTGTAATAACTCAGCGATTTAATGGCTACGTGCGATAGAATGGTGAAGTTAATATAAAAGTACATTTCGTCTGTAAAATGATTGGTGGTTCTAATTTGAGACCAAATTGAGAGACTTGTATTCACTGACTGCTTCAAAGTGAATCTCCATCTTTTGACATTCGAATAATTGATGTAATGAGATTATTGCGGAGGGTTTTCAGGGCACCGTGCGGAGGCGAAGGCGACGCGATAGGTTCTCTATGAATGTCATTTGATAGTGTGGCCTTAACAGGCTTTATCGCACCCACGCATATTTAATGCCGACTGGAAAAGGGGGATGGTGGCTATGCGCTCCCCCATTTGATGCCGGGCGCAAAATTTCCTTCTGTTCATGCGGTATTAACACTCAAACTATGCATAAGCACCATTCAAAACGCCGATAGATTGCATCCAGTCTCTACATCCAACCCACTTTCGGAACAACTGAAATACAATGAGCAGCAGTTGTTATTGAAAACCGAAAAGGCGAACGTCTTCCCTTTACCTTGCGCATCCACCAACATCGTCGTGTCTTCTGTATACAAAATACCGTTTCTGTGAAAATGATCCTGGCAATTTTGTATTTCCGAGAAAATGACCTATTATGCTTAGTCCCTGTACGTAGTCGCATGACAGACGTTCCATCGAGATCAGCGGCCCACGCCCTTTCCGAAAAGGGAGAGCGTGGGTCGTGTCTTCTCGGATATCTCATATTTTATTTCCATTCAATTTTTAATTGCTAACGGAAATAGAATCTGGAAAGAAAATCTATATTTTTCCCCTGCATTTTGTATCGCAATGAAAAAATATACAGCACGTGTTGCGTACTCGTTCGTGCGTCATCTCCATTGGAAATATTCCTAAAACCACTTCTTTTTTATTTATGTTGCAAATATATTCTCCCATCTCTCGCATAATTAAACTTCGTTTACACAGCAACCATTCGAGCAGCAGCACGCAAAAAAATAAACGCACAATGTTTATACAAACACTTGCTTCTTACTGAAAGAAGCGCGTTATTTATGCAACATGTGCCAACTACTTAATCCCGAAGTAATTGCGTCCTAAAGTCGTTCTCTCATTTCAGTCGTACACGTTTCTGCATATGGTAGGATGGTGAGATAGGAGATGCTAGTCGAGCTTATCGCGGGCTGATGATAGTTGAGCCCGTATTCCAGAAGCAGCCTCAAGATGTTGATAAAGGAATATCGGATCCCACTGCCACTGACTGTGGAAGAATACCGTATCGCCCAGCTGTACATGATTGCGGTAAGAACTAATCTTTTGGGGTTGCATTGCCTGTAATTCATACAACTTACATTTATTTTTTTTGCTATTTGCAGAAGAAAAGTAGGGACGAGAGCAGTGGACAAGGAAGTGGAGTTGAAATTTTAATAAACGAGCCTTACGGAGACGGGCCCGGCGGCAGTGGCCAGTATACGCGGAAGATTTATCACGTCGGCAGCCATCTGCCAGGTAAAATTAATATCTTTACTTCTTTATTTATTTTCTTTATTTCTCTTACCTTAATCGAGTATTCGATTCACTGTCTACAAATCTGACGCTTCTATATAATCCACATTGATCTTCTTTGTTTTTAAGAATATATTACATTTTTTCTCTCGTTACGAAATAAATAATTATATAGTTGAATGAAAACCTGTAAGACACTACAATTTCTACATTTCTTCTTGGAAATGTGATTATATTTGCAAAATTTTGTTACTTATATAATTTCCATTTATTCTAACATTGTATTTTCTTGCCACTTTTTACTCATCTTCTGCTTCAGTTTCAATAATTTCAAGAATAAATTATTACGAGTGTATTGAACAGTCTGGATTGAATATTAAATTGATTTAAAAAACCTGATTTTCATTGCGACATATTTATATAGTGTATATTTTAATCAATGAAAAAAAAATATAATTGTAATTGATTGTTTAAATAGGATGGTTCAAGGGAATTTTACCAAAAAATGCATTAGTCGCGGAAGAGGAGGCCTGGAATGCATACCCATACACCAAGACCAGATACACTTGTCCATTCATGGAAAAGTTCTCATTGGAAATAGAGACGTACTACTTTCCAGACAATGGTCATCAAGAGAACGTTTTCAAATTGTCTGGAAGCGATTTGCGAAATCGCGTGGTGGATTTAATAGATGTGGCCAAAGATCAGCTCTACGGAGGAGATTATCTAAAGGAGGAAGATCCAACGGTTTACGTCTCCGAGAAGACTGGCAGGGGACCGTTGACGGAGAATTGGCTCGCGGAATGTTGGCGAGAGGTCAGGAATCTAAAAGCTTTAAACTTTTTCAATTACAAATGCCGTCTTTCGTCACTTTAGGTTGAGGGTAAAAGCCAGCCGACGCCCAGCGGAAAGAGTCTAATGTGCGCGTACAAATTGTGCAAAGTGGAGTTTAGATATTGGGGCATGCAAACGAAAATCGAACGTTTTATTCACGACGTCGGTATGCAATCAAGTGCATTATTTATTTGCAATTCCGTATTGTAAATTGTATTTATGTTGTAGCGCTGAGAAAAACTATGTTGAGGGCTCACCGACAAGCCTGGGCTTGGCAGGATGAATGGCACGGTTTAACCATGGAAGATATTAGAGAAATCGAGAGACAGACACAAATAGCTTTGAAAGGAAAAATGGGCCAGCTGGAAGATGAAGCTTTAGGTAGTGATTAGACGCATTCAAGAAAATGTGGTGTAATTCAATTTGTTTCCAGATGAAGATAATAACATAAGCAATGGGACACATAAAACGTTAGCTGCAACTCTGGGAAGTATCGAGAAGAAAGAGGATTCACCTCTGATGACAAAAAGTGCTAGCAGAAACATTCCTACTATAGAAACGGGTGGTTCGGATGAGGATTTATCTGGTGACGAGAATAATCTCCATTTACCCCTTCGAAAGTAAATTAAATCCATAATCGTAATATTCGTTCTGAGTTTTATGTATTATTATATCAAAATTTTAGACATGGCGATCAATGGCAGCCATCGCGAGCGCTTCACTCACCAAGCAGTTCATCCGTAAAGAGTTTCGATCAGGTAGCAAATTGGAGAATTGCTAGCTTGGGGCGGAATTCGGAATCAGGCTCCGATGAAGAATTCTACGACTGTGAAGTGGAACATACCACCGAAACGTCCTCTTCATCGTTGGCCAAGTGGAGCTCTTTGGATTTACTGACAGAAGAAGACCCGGAAAACTCATCGCCTACAGTTGTCGTCGACGAAGACGATAGTATTTTCTCGCCGACCTTCTTGCAGCGCGTTGCAAGTGAGAGAGGGACCAGAAAGGTATTGCAAAAGGGCAAGGGAAATTCGCTGGACGTTCCTTGTCCCGATTCACCAGGAGCTTCACCATGTCACACCACTTGCAGTACTACAGTTCTGCTGTTAGTTTTCCATGCCGGTAGCGTACTCGACGCTAACGTTGATATGACAGCAAAAAAATCGGACGTTACAACATTCCGCGGTGCATTTGAATCGGTCATGAGACAGCATTATCCGACTCTGGTTGGGCACATTGCCATCAAATTAGTTTCCTGTCCCTCCATTTGCACAGAGGGATTAGGCATTCTGTCTAGGTAATCAGAGCACATCCATCCATCATATAATTCAGTTATTTAATTGGGATTTATATTCCAGTTTGAGCCCTTACAGTTTTGATGTCTCCCCATCTTGTACAGATGTTCCCCAAGTGACGCATGACTCGATACCCATTGGCGCTATTCCTTTGTTGGCCTGCTCAAACCCTGAATACAATGACTGTGTGTCGAGGACAATCAACGGGGCCAACATGGTTTACCAAGGTATGGTATAATGTGCAAACATTTATTTAATATTCTAATAATTATTCTTTTTAGAATTTCTAAAGTCTGAAGAAGGTCATGGGTTCTCCGGTCAGATCTGCATAGTTGGTGACTCTGTTGGATCCATATTGGCATTCGACGCACTTTCTAGAACTACTAGATACCAGTCTCGCCATGGAAGCGAAAATAGTATTTTGGATCAAGATGGAAATCAGAGAGGTATTTAATTAGGGTGTTTTTAATAAACAAACATCAAAATGAATATTATTTATTTATAGTAAAAATGGAAGTATTTCAACTACAAAAAAATGTCAGTAGTAATATTTTTTACAATATTTAATGCACTAATAATTTTTGTATATTTTTTTTTACTTTACTTTTCTTGGATTTGTTCAATGTATATTCTCAATAAATATTTGATTATACTTGATAAATCTCATTAAATTTACTAATATGTATCGACATTTTAGATATCTCATTAAATTTGTATATGTTAATAGGTGACGATAGTATGATTATAAATGAGTCTGGCCATTTGGTGGCACCTTCTCCCAGACGTAGATCATCTTCAACTAGTGAACAGTCGAATCAAATAAAATTTGATTTCGATATCACCGATTTCTTCATGTTTGGAAGTCCTCTAGCTCTAGTGTTGGCTTATCGAAAGATATCATCCAGTGATGACAAAAACAGTAAGTCCGATAATTGTTAAATTATTATTTTATTCGTGGCTTACTTATTTTTGCAGCTGCAATAACCCGTCCAAGTTGTCTTCAAGTATACAATCTATTCCATCCCACCGATCCGGTGGCGTCCAGACTGGAACCACTCCTCTCAGCTAGGTTCTCAATGCTCGCGCCTGTGAATATCGCCAGATACGCCAAGTATCCGTTGGGCAACGGCCAGCCCTATCACCTGTGTAAGTGCCAGACACATATTCGTAATGCTTTATATCAAATGCTTCATTAACCGTCTCTACTAACGCTTTAAAGTGGAAATCCTGCAAAGTAATCCACAAATGTTTAACGAAAGTGGGCAGCCCAGAAGGCTGTCGGAGGTTTCCATTCAAAGCACTGTGTCCGGGATCATAGATAACATTCCTCTTCAGGCCATCAACGCTTGTAAGTTTTGGCTTTAACCATCGGCAAACTTGAATCATTACTACGTCACGTGCTCTCGTTGACCAATTAATCTGAACGCTTTAAATTGCAGTGCAGCAGAAATGGTGGGGTGGAAAACGGTTGGATTATGCCCTGTACTGTCCCGAGGGTCTTTCAAATTTCCCCACGCACGCACTACCTCACCTGTTGCACGCCAGTTATTGGGAGAGCAGCGATGTTATCGCATTCATCCTGAGGCAAGTTGGAAGATTAGAAGGTCTACCCTTAGCTGGTAATGAGGATAGGGAGCCAAGCTTCCATCCAGGTCAACCCAGGGAGAAGTGGATTAGAAAACGTACTTCAGTTAAGTTGAAGAACGTGTCAGCAAATCACCGAGCGAACGATGTGATCGTTAGCGACGGATCGACTCAGTGCCTTATTGGCAGATTCATGTATGGTCCCTTGGATATGATCACCTTGACCGGTGAAAAAGTAGATATTCATGTGATGCGCGATGTGCCATCCGGAGAGTGGACGCATTTGACAACCGAAGTCACTGACAAGGCGGGACGAGTTACATACACAATTCCCGATGACAAGACACTCGGTTACGGTTTGTATCCGGTGAAAATGGTCGTCCGAGGAGATCACACCGCTGTCGACTTCTTCATGGCTGTTGTTCCGCCTAGAACGGAATGCGTGGTTTTCAGTATTGATGGATCATTTACTGCCAGTATGTCTGTCACCGGAAGGGATCCTAAAGTTCGGGCCGGAGCCGTCGATGTGGTCAGGCATTGGCAGGAACTTGGTTATCTGATCATTTATACAACGGGAAGACCAGACATGCAACACCATCGCGTCGTTTCCTGGTTGTCACAGCACAACTTCCCTCACGGCCTAGTTTCTTTTGCCGATGGCTTATCAACCGATCCGCTCGGACATAAAGCGGCTTATCTCAATAATTTGATAGAGGTAATATTCTGTATGAATGATATAAATACGAAATAACATTGAGACGTATTTCAGAAGCACGGCGTTGTCGTGTACTCAGCTTATGGGAGCAGCAAAGATATCAGCGTATATACTTCGTTAGGTCTAAAGCAGAAGCAAATTTTCATTGTAGGTAAAGTATCCAAGAAGCACCACTCGCAGGCGACAGTCCTGACTGAAGGTTACGCTGCTCATCTGGCCAGTTTGATGGTGTATGGTGGATCCAGGCCAGCCCAGGGAAACGCTCGAATGGTGATTCCTCGAGGATACTTCGGATTGCCTGGTCAGGGGGTCGCCCGCAGGCGAAGGTAAACGTTAAACCCATTACTCTCCGCCGATGTGTTAGTGCATCTACTAATCATAGTTTAATTCGGATAGTTGGTTTTCTAATTTTATATTTGTTTTTGTTGTTTTGTTATAATTTATTTCATTTTTGGTTTATTTGTGAATAATCTGAGCTGGGGCTTCTATTACCTCTTATTTGGAGAGGATGTTCTACTATTTTGTGTGCATGTGATATGGTGCCAATGTTTCAGCCATGACACGGGCATCTCGTCGCCGTCGCGGAACAGCGGCTTTCTCAAACGCAAGGTTTACATTAGTCATGTGTAGCGCTAGAATTTACATACTGGTAACTATTTCCTCATTAACAAAACATAACCACAACCGCCACCCCTCTCAACCAGACACAATATATGATTATCTAACCTTAGCACTGCATGTATTTGTATAACAAGTTATACTTGTCAAGTAACGCGTACAAATATTGTATACTTCCGTTGTCAGACCATTAACACTTTTATAAATGCTATGAAGTAAACCAATGAAAGTAATGATCTTTGTTTACATATATACCAAGTTACTAGACAAGTGACTCACATTTATTAGCCTGCTTACTTTACCTTTATTTAATTGATTTTAATTCCGATTATTTCTATTCATTTGCACTTCATATATTATTTTCAGTTAAAATCTGCAGTCAGCTGCAAAAGTGATTATTAGAAATATTAATATTAGTACTTTAATATAAATAAATTATCTTATTAACCATTCAGTGGACGCGTAAGGATGTTTTAAAACATATATTCATAGTATTACTTTTACATTTTGAAAATTAAATTAAATTATTTCTTGTTAAAAATAATAGCACGTCCCCTGAAAGGTACAATGATGTAAGGAAAATCAATTAAAAAAGTAATACCATAATCTATGACTCGCAAATATTTTTTTTAACAAATATTTGTGATTACACCGATTACAGATGCAAATTTTATTTCTTCAACACTTAAATTAAATATTACAATTAGATGTTTTCTAATTTTTCACATAGGTTTTACTTATATCGGCCGAATGTCTGGAACCTTAATTCTATACAAGTTGGACTTCTCGAAAGTGAAATTAGTAAAAATGTTAATTAATTATTAACAGTGATATATTCTGATATTAAAATAAACTATTTGTGATCATTAAATGAAACACTTTTGTAGATAAAATACTAAACTGTAGATCCTTATATAACCATTTTCCTATAATCTCAACAATCTAAGACATATTAATATTATTCAAATCAAAATTATAAAAAAGGCGATATAATTGATGATAATGTTGTAAAATTAACAAGTTATATTAATGAATACTTCGTCTCTTATCCACAAAATAATAGGTATATTTATTGCAACAGCAACAAAAACGTAATATAAAAAATATAATCGTTTAATAATCATTAAACAATAATGTATAGACACTTACAAAGAGCTATTAACTATAGACTTTCCGCTCAGTTAATTTTATAAAATTTAATTTGTGAAATGTTATTGCTTTGTTTCATTATAAAGCAATTTTATGCTAAAATAATTGTATTTGATCTTGTTTGTTTAGATTATCAAGTTTCATTTTGTTATACGAAATATTAGTTTAATGTTAAGTCAATTGATTCAAAAAGGTTTAACTATTATTTTAAAACATTAATTGAAGACATGATATAGCTTTTTGAGATATCTATTAATACTACTTTTTAATCACTTTTGCAATTGGCCACTTATATTATTTAATATATTTAATATGATATTATATATTTTAGTGTTTTTGTAATTGTTCCTGGAATATATATATTAGTTGTTAGTGCTTGAAGCTTTGGTTATAGTTTAATATTTAGTCTCTATATGTTTATGAAGAATAATATGAAATTTCAAATGTTAATTTCTTTTTTTTTTTCTTAAAATTTTAGCAGTAGAACTGCGAAGAGAACCACTTCCTTCCCTATAAACTCTGCGGCCGAAGCAAATCCAGTTATCGAAAGGAGCCTAAGCACTAGAAGATATAACCTGCCAAAGCCAACATTATCTACCATTGGTAACCACACGGCTGGATGACGGTGATACGCTCTGCGCGTATTTAAAGAGATTAGGCGAAATTAAATTGGTACACACACCTTGCCACTATTATATATTTTTCTACAATATCATCAGTCAGATAGAATGATTCAAATGAGGAGTCGGTGGAAGACAGATTTAATCATGAATTTGTACGTGTGTAATGAATGTTTAACGATAAGATTTTGAAGTTCTCAAGTGGGTTTCGCTAACCCGAATGAAAAGGTTGCAGAATGTTGCGCTAGCAAGCAAAAAGAGTACAAAAGGTATATCCGAGTTTTAGATCGAATACTAGTGAGGAAGAGTACAATTGCTATAAACTGAATGCTACATTTTCACACAAAAGAAAATGGTTTGCTGGTATTAATCGAGGGGTTTTGAATGATTTTTTTGTTTGTTTCTATATATATATAGTTGTATATAAACGCAGAATGGATGACTATTATCTCACAAGGTTAGCAGGCATGATTATTTTTTTTATCCTAATAGGAGTTTACATGAAACTGATTTCGTAAGAGAATTAATGAGAGAATTAGCGGATTGTTAGCTCAAGTTGTAAGTTTATTTCGTGTATCAGAGATGTTTTCGTTGTTTGGAAAACTAAGAGTCTGATTTAACAATGGGGAAACTTAGTTTCTATCTTTGCTTTCTTATTGTTAAAGTGTTAAATGTGTATATAAATATATATTTAATTGGTAGATGATTTGAAGAACAAATAGTCGAATATATTATAGTATTTTATTAGATCTGAAAGATGGGAATTAGGCATGTGGTGTAAATAAATAAAAGTTGGATATAAAATAAAAAAGAATCTGGACATATTTGAATTGGTGGACAAGTATTTGTATGATTATAACTATTATTATATATGGATAAAGAAAGATAATGAAACAGTATTTAGTCAGAATATAAATATATATTTTAAGAGATTTATTAAGTTTATATTGTATATCAGAAATAGTTGAGATATTTTTATTGAACTGTTATTCCTGCGGCACCTGCTGACACCGGGCCGGACAAAACAAGAATGTTTAAGTATTACATGTTAAATAAATTTATGAATGTGAAGAAAAAACAAAAGAAGCAATTCCTGAAGAGAGTGAAATGTCTTTGACAAAGTTGAGATTCGAAGAACGCCATGCAAATAAATACAGCAAATGTATGCTTCTACGTGTGCCATAAATATGATGATATATTTTAGATAGCTCATAACTGTCGCAAAATTAATTGTTACGGCGAATAACTTTCAAACTGCATATACGTCTTATCGTTTGTGTTATCATATTCAATGTTGATCCATTAAGAAGAAGAAAAAAAGTACAATTAGGTATCACTCGAAAATAATAAAACATTGTAAAAAAACTAGTTGTGATCAATTATAATTCATTATTTTTTAAAATAAATCGCGAGATTTACATATTGTTGTTTTTTATTTATCCCACTTTACAGCTTCATTTCGTCATATATAAACTGAACCAGAGGTTTCT
Source organism: Nicrophorus orbicollis (assembly GCA_018845635.1). Taxonomy (NCBI): domain Eukaryota; kingdom Metazoa; phylum Arthropoda; class Insecta; order Coleoptera; family Silphidae; genus Nicrophorus; species Nicrophorus orbicollis. Next base: position 46,653 of record JAFMTC010002166.1, on the reverse strand, counting down.
TAAGTTTAATATTCCCTTTAGTAGCCACAATTCAGGAAGCAGCATTTGAAAAAGCCATTAATTTATCATTAGATGATGATGGGGAAAGTGACGATATTTTTCATATATTTTTAAATTTATTTACAAGCAATCTATCTACAAAATATAATTAAAATAGATAATAAGCTCCAGTTTTATCGTATCAGAAAAATAATAATAAAAAGGAAAACAAAAATAAAGAAAATATAAATATTGGAGATTAACCCAAGGATCAAACTCCACAAATAACTAAAATGAAAATTATTTAAAAAGACTAACAAAAAGAATCATCGTATTCACACGTATATATCTATTTACAAGTTAGCAAAGCGACCAGGAAGACCCTGTGGCTTAAATCGCTTTAATCTTCGTCTGTGGGAAGCTGTGTTTGCAAGGTCGGCAGCGAGTTGATTTGGATGGTCGTCCAGCCGATGTTGATAGTTAATGCTGAACTTTTCTATCTCTTCCCTGACAGTTCCAACTTTCGTGTACTAGTAGTGGATGTAATCATTTGTTGAGAACCATGGTGCATTGGTTATGGATCTTTGAGTTTTCGATTGAAACCTCTGTATTATGTCAATAGTGGTATTACAGGCGGATCCCCAAAGTTGAATTCCATAGGTCCATATGGGCTTTATATATAAACAGTTTATTTTCAACAGATGTAGACGAATATCTGCCCATCAACCAATCAACCTTTTTACTGCCAGACCCAGCTGCTTCCTCTTTGTTCGTATGTGCTTCTTCCAAGTGAGACGTCTGTCGAGATGCATCCCAAGGTATTTGGCATCGTCTGCTTGTGGCAGGGCACTGCCATTCAGTGTTACAGGAGGGCAAGTTTGTCTACGCAACGTAAACGTGACATGGAATGATTTCGTTGTATTGGCCCTAATTCTCCATCTCTTGAGCCAGTAGGCAATGTAATCCAAGCTTCTCTGGAGTATTTGAGAGGCCACTGTGGAGTCCGGATGTGATGCCATGACCGCAGTGTCATCAGCAAACGTGACCACTGTAACGTGCTGAGAACTGGGAAAGTCGGCCGTGAAGATGACATATAGTAGAGGTCCACAAACACTTCCCTGAGGGACACCAGAGAGAATGGGGTGCAGAGAGGTCAACTCATCCCTGTATTTGACCTGAAATGGTCAAGACGGTCATATTAAATTCCAATATTTTATTTTTATATGCTCACGAGCTAAGCAATACCAAACCTATTATATACAGTAATCTGGTATTAGTAAAGTGAAGATGATTTTTAAAATGGTGTTACAAATCAGATAATTGATATTTGCAATCTATCCAAATCGGATCCAAATCACCACGTCATTGCAGACACTTGTTCGAAACTATTGTCCATTGACAAGTAATTCATTTTGATGGCTGCAAATATTTGGAAATAGCACGGTTTGAACCCGGACCCCAAATTTTGCCGACGACTCACGCCATTCGTCTATAAGTTGCAGTTTCTTATTAGTTAAGGTAAGTTTCAATCAAAAAGCAATTAACGAGGATTAAATGATTAGCAATTAACCAAGGACAAAGTCAATTTAACACTGAAAATTAATTATTAATATTGAAAATGAAACAAGAAAAATCTACAGCTTGCCATTGCCATTTGTAACGATGTTTGCTGAAAAAGGACAAAATAAGAAATCAACTTAATCATTTCATATATTTAAAGTTTATACAAAAAGTGAAGATAATACTCATTATATATGTGCTTAAGGAATATTTATAGGAATAAAAATCTTAAAATTTCACAAATAAATGTCCCGAAAGAATCAGAAACACTTGGACGTGAGACTCAAAAACGGGACACCTGGAAATCTTGACGTCTCTGGTATAAATATGGAATTGGGTAAATAATAAAAGATTTAGTTCATAATAAAAGAAAATATATACAAGATTAATTCCTATCTAAATAGCAACACTTTATAAATATTTGAATACCAATCTAAAAGAAAACCCGTGAATACCCGTATATATATATATATATATATATGATGATTTATGTACATAAGAATAGCAAAATAAGAGACGGTAAACGCTCTCTCCTTTAATGTAATCTTATCTCAAGAAAGTTTCGTGCTGACGTCTATTGATGACAGTCGTAGTTGAATGTTTAAACTTTATTTTTCTTTCTTTTAGATCTATAAATCTATAAATTCACTTAAATTTAAATCTTGGCATAATTTGTTTTCTACGGAAAGTAACGTTATACACCCATACCTCGCTTTACGGCCTAGATACGTTCAACGTGAGGACACCCTTTACGTTTGTCGTATTTTTTGTATTTATTTATGTTATTTATATCTACATATTTATATATAAAATTATTACGTGTTCATGCTCCTCTGCTGCAGTCCATGGGTTTCCATAGGCTGGTATTGCGAGTGAGCTTCTTCTATTTATTTGTTCTATTTTTTATACCATTCTTTAATTTTTTTCTTAAAGCTGTCCATATTCTTCTCTATTTTCATGTCGTCCGGTAGTTTATTGTCATTTCTTCCTTCATTTATGTCATTCCTTCTTGTTTGCATTGATGTGCATCTTTGTTTCTTTGTATTGTTATGTCCGTCTTTGTTCGTTTGTTTATTATTTTATGTATTGTTATATTCATTTGCTTTTCAATTCTTTCTTCTACTCCTTGTACGTGTTTAGTTTTTTTACCGAACATTTTTTTTATTTGTTTTGCTGTCTCTGTAGCGCAGTCTTGTTGTAATTTGTTGTACTTCCTCATACTGCCATACCGTAACTTTTAATTTAATCATTGTAGTTACGTTCTTATAATCAAAACTACCTTATAAACAATGGGATTTAACTTCCGTGATTCATTTTTTATTCCTTAGACGAGACAAATAAGCAATAGGAATATTTAAGAATTTTATATAATAATTCTAATATAATTTGTTGTGTTTTTCAATTTCTTACACAAACATACTTATGACAACAAAGAGATGTTGATCTATTTCACGATTTTCTTCGTTCTTGCGATCGACTTTTCTACTTAAAAGTGATTGCGATCTACCTGATCTCGTTTAGTCACTTTTTACAACTGGTCCTCATCAACTTAGTATAATTTTGAGGGCCATCGCCATTAAGTCAGTATGGAAGCCCCGTTTAAGATAAAGGAAATGTTGAGGATAATTTAAATAATTATTTCCTGTTTTTTTGTCATTATTTGTTAAAAAAATGTTAAATGTTTTTTAGGAAGAATGATGTTTGTTGTCTTTAATTTTTTTCAATCTCCGCTCTATTTAACAAAATACAAGACTGTTGCAAAAGCTATGGTATATGGCCTTCCTATATACTTACAGGAAGTCCATATACCATAGCTTCTGCAATAGTTTTGTATTTTGGGAAAACATAACGGGTTCAAATATAGACTCACAGTAAATATATAAAAAAATACCGAAAGTGAGGAAGTTAATTGGCAATCAAAATAATAAAATCACAGTTGGAATTATGGACAAAAAGTAATACTCACACCTACAACATCAGAAGAAGAAATGAACTTCGACCTGGACGAAATAAAAATACAATAAAATTCTAGAAGAAGTCATAATAGAAAAAAAAAAACAAAAAACAATTGCAGGAATAACTTAATAATTCAATGAACATCTAGCTCTCAATATCAGTGATTGCTTGTAAAGTAGAGGAATACCAGTATTCAACTATTTTTTTTATTATTTTGAAAAATTAATATAATTAAATTGCTATAGTTTATTATTCTTAGATTTAGGTAAATCTAAAAAAGACGTGTAACGATATTTTTTTAATGAAAAGGGGTATTCACATTTGGAAATCCCTGTTGTAATTTAGTTATAGTAAGATATTATTATTAACACCAAAAGGTATTTCATATTTTATAATATTTGACACTGACAGAGAAGAAATACCTATCGTCTTTGCAGCAAAAGCATTTTTCATTTTTATTTTTTTTTTTTTTTCATTTTATTATATTAAGTTTTTTTTGTTGTTTTTTGCAATACTTTTTATTATTACAATGACAACATGTGATAATGATATTGAAGGATAAAGTATCAGTGGAGAAAATTACATGTTGACAGCTTACGTCTATTGGTTTATACTTGTAACCAGTGTTGTAATGAGATTTGTTGTCATTATTTGGTGCGGAGAGGCGCACGTTAGAGACTTGCCACTGGCGCTTCACATCTTCATTAGGGCACTGTTGTTAACATAAACTATGCTTTTTATTAAACTATTTAAAAATATGTAGTCGGATGTGAAAATGTATGTAGGTGCGGGTCGCATTATGGTTATCATGTGTCAGATAATTCTAATTATTATTTCGTAAATGCTAATCAGTATAGTGATAAGCCGACTTTGTATGCATTTGAACATTGAGCATTTTCGTACGAAGGGTCACATACAGGGTCGGAGCACATTTTGTTTGCTGTGCCAGTTTCAAAAAACATGCGAGACCTAAAAGCAATTCTAAATATAATGATAGTAGATTTGCAATACATCGCATGCCTGTCTAATCGAAGAAAAAAATATTGGATAGCCTAACTTTGGAATTACTTCAATCATTTATGTTTTACTTAATTGAAATCTTGTGAATTTTTCAAAACAGGTATGTAGTGAATCTGTATGCTGTATTTATATATTTTCACTTAACAATCGAGATCAAATATTTAGCAAAAAACGATAATATACATAATAACATAATTTATTAAAGTAATATATAATATATATAAAATAAATATATGAACTTAATAATAACTGCATTTATTAGAATATTAAACAAAATAATAATAAATTAAATTATAGTCTATAGCAAAATTGTGCTATTTATAAATAAATCAGCTTCCAAATAATTTGATGTACATTTTTTACTGCCTGGACCTCTTATTATTGCATATCATCGCGCTGTAACAATTCAAAGCTTCGAGAACAGTTCTTTTCACTCCACAACTTCGAGCAAAGTCGGGATCATTATCTGATAAGACCTCTAACGCATGCTTAACTTGATCCAAGCAATTGGTCACTACATTTTCCGTTAATTCCTTCTTAGGTCTAATGGGAGCCAATGGTCTTTCATTATTTTCCGAACTGATCACTTGCTGTTCCATTAACTCGAGCAATTCATCATTGGTAAGCGTCTCTCCGTGGCTTTGCAATAAATCCTGAACATTGGCTAAATCGACTTCTACCGAACCCGTTGCACTTGCTAAGCCTACAATGTCCGTGCACACGGTGATAATTTCATACTCTATTGATTCCCGTTCTATAACAACATTGGGCCACACTTCTCGCCAAACGCTATTAAGACATTCATAATTTATTTCATTCCAGGCCGCTTTTATATTGGTGATCGCATCCGTTATATCGTATTTTTTCCAGAATTCCTCAATCGTTTCATGGTCTTTAGCTTGACTCAGTTGAGTGAAAGTGCGTCTGAGGTAGTGAGCCTTGAAAACAGCTTTAACTCCTTGATCCATAGGTTGCAGTATTGAAGTGGTATTAGGTGGTAAAAACATGATTTCAACTGGGATGCAAGTCTGAAGGGAACTGAGGTTGGACGGATGACCCGGCGCGTTGTCCAATATCAGAAGCGCTTTCGGTTCCATATTCCTCTGAGCGCAATAGCGTTGGACGCACGGACAAAAGTGATTAAGGAACCAATCGGTGAAAAGATCCATAGTCACCCAAGCTCTTCTATTGGTTTCAGCATGATACACGAGCAATGGCTTAAGCTTCAAGTCTCCGGATGCGTTTGCACCCATCATCAACGTCAATCGCTTTTTTCTGGAAGCACAATTGGGGATCACTGCCTTAGATGGTAGGCGCTTCCAGTAGATTACGCTTTCGTCCACATTGAAAACTAAATTTGGCGGATACCTTCCTCGTTCCACCACTTCCTGCAGATCAGTAACGAACTTTAGCGCGCCTGCACTTGCAGCCTCCTCAGTTCGCCTGAGGCTGTGGATGGTGGCACGCTTCTTGAACTTATCGAACCAGCCGCGTGAAGCCACGAAAGTTTCGGTCGTCTGTCCGGGTTCTTGCTCTTTAAGCTGATGGAACAAAGTTAATGCTTTGCGCTGAATGATCGTTTGCGTGAGTGGAGCATTGCGCTGCGTCATATCGTCCACCCAAACTCCCAACATCTTTTCCATCTTCTCGATTATAGTACCACGGGTGCGTGTCAATTTGTACGCCGTGTGACCAGAGCAGTTCTGCACCGAATCCTTCACCTTCTCTGCTTGATTCAGAATAGTTTTTATGGTGGACTGTGCCAATCCCAATGATTGTGCTACGTGACTCTTCCTTTCTCCAGCTTCCACCCTCCTAATGATTTGCATTTTGAGCTCCAAAGATATGACTTTACGTTTGTTCGACATCATTTTTACTAATCCATAAATATTACACTTACTGCACATAAGACACTTGTTTACTGACTGTCTATAATGGGTTACAGTTGACTTGCGCAGTGCCACATAATTTATCGACTTCGCTGTAAATGAGCAGGGGGGTTCGTTAACCAAGTTATCACTGTATTTAATTTAATTGTTTTACATGAAAATAATTATAGAAAGTGATCTTTTACAATAGATAAAATAAGAAATAAATTAAATATTTGTCCATTTTAGATGATCAAGTTAACATGCAGGCATATATATATTATGATCTGCAACCCAACTTACAATCGTTTATGACATTTCTCTCTATTACTCTATTGCGGGGGTAACAATAGCCCATGTAGTGGCGTATTTTGGAACTTTTAAAAACAATTAGCGTTCCAAGTGAAATAACGAAGTAACTATTTACCAAAACAAAGTTACATAACCTCAATATATACTTCACAATCCAATGTTCTTATGTGTCAGTCAGGCTGTATATGCTTTCAACCAATTTATGAGTTTAAAGCTTTAATATTGTATACATGTATAAATATAATTTAAAATAAGTCACTTCTTTTATATTATTTAATATTATTAATCATTAAAAATTATATAATTCTAGAGAAACAGTTAAGTAAATGTTTATCGTATTGCTATGGATTGTTGCATGTTGATTGTAAGTTTTGTACTGTTTATCTCTATGCCATTTTAACAGTTTACTCAATACAACTACTCTTATATTATATTTCCTATTTTGTTAATTTTTAGATATACACCACCACTAAGGAATAATAAGGTTTTCTTAACAAGTATGGACTTAGTGTCGAACCTAATGAATCCAGCTCAGTTGAACTTTCAACAGGAGCAGGAATGAAATTATTCCTTTCATTCCTGCTCGATGCCACTCAATTCTATCATGAAATAGCAATTGGAAAAAGGAATATGTACTGTTGCCTATTGGAGAGCTATATTCTGACCAATGCCATATTTCCAAACTGTAATTGATCTGAAATTTAAACGAATGAAATAATTAATGAGACTGACTTGCCTTGAGACTAGAAGCATGAAAATGATGTTTTTTGCTTTTCTAACTTGACTCACTAGTATATGTCAGGTGAATGCTGAGATTCAGCCGTGAAGGCTCATGATAGTACATACAGGAGAATACAATTTGCAGATTTCTACATTTATATCCTAAATAAAATAAAAATTTCCATTTAATCAATGTATTTTCTATATTCAAGATATTTAATCTTATAATACTATAAACTCGTTTTAATTTTTGTTAATTCTTCTGTTAATAAAATATTTAGTTTTTCATCTCATCATTGGTATTCGAATCATTAATGTCCTTATCATGGAACATTTTTGCTTCTTTATTATTTAAATCTGTATTACAATCCTTCATATCATTTTCTGGAAACATCTCAACAATTATTTCTTCAGTAAATGGGACATCCTCATCGACAAATAAAATTTTCTGTTTCAGTTACATTCATTGGGAATGACATTTATTTTCTCCTGTTCTTTAATATCTTCAAATAAGAATTCACTCTTATTAATGTTTAAATTCTCAGTTGGAATAGGCATATCATCTTTATAAAAATGTGATTGTAAAGAATAATCCAAATTAAAATGTAGATTGCATTTTCTAATATTTTTAAAAATATGCACTGGATTCATTTGTAACAATTACTATTACAATTCTTGATAAAGACTAATATGTTTAATAGTAATAATTAAACTTATTTGGATCAGTACAAAAGTAAACCCAGACAAGCGGAAAATCTATTTTTAATTTCAAACTATTTGGCGGTAATGCATGTGGCGGCGCCAAGTGAGTTACCAAGCAAATAACCATGCGCCACCACGGCCAGAAACAAAAATTTTCCTATAAGACTGTTACCCCTTGAGAATATCGTTTTTGGGTTAAGTTCTAGTAATCGTGACTTCACCTTTGAGCATGTAATATTGCTTTTTATTAGTGATAGGCAAAGAATGATAGTAACTAAAAGCGCGAAAATTGGAATTAGTTGGTGAGTCTCCAATCGTATACACACACATTTCATTCATGAAGCAGATATTTGAGTGTTGAACCTACATAACCTCTTTTCCTTTTATCGTTGCTAGGGCATTCATAACTGCGGGCGGCCTTTACGCATTCTACCTATCAAAGAGGAGTATCGATAAGCAGCGGTACGAGCATATGAAAGTGAGAGAACGCATTCGTCAATCGAATACAGGCGAATACGAACCAAGCAGCAGGAAATTCACAGATTAAGTAATCAATAACTAATAAAAATGGCTCAATTGGACGCCGAGAAGATGCAACTCATCCAGGAGTTGGAAATTGAAATGATGGCTGATCTTTACAACAGACTCACCACCACCTGCTACAAGAAGTGCATTCCCCCAGCGTACAGTGAGAGTGAACTCGCTAAAGGAGAAGCTGTCTGCTTGGACAGGTGTGTTGCCAAATTCCTGGATATCCATGATCGCATTGGCAAGAAATTGGGACAGATGACAACACAGGATGAGACAATGATGAAGAAATAAATCGTCACCAACCTTCCTCTTAGTTAATGTAGTCATTGTTAATTAAAAACTTTAAGTTAATAGAAAAATACTTTATTACCATACAAAAAATACAAATTAAACAATCATAATGTGTTAGTATTGCATAAAGCGATAATAACCTCTTCTTTTAAAGACAAAACTTCATTCAATAGTTGTTCATTATTCTGCTGCAGTTTATTTATTGTGTCCAGGTATATCTCTTCCTTTGCTTTATATTTATGCAACATCTCTACTGTGGCGTCATCTCTGGATGCATATATACCTGCACCAAACAAATTTAAATTTTGTTTATATGAATTAAATAAACTCACCAATGCTTTCACCCAATTTTATTTTCAATGACTCCTTCTCTTGCTCCAATGAATTCAACTTGTGCTTCCATTGTCTCTCATTCTGAGCAGTCCAGTTCTTCAAAGCACAAACATCTTTGCTCAACAAAGACTTGTCTGTTTTCAAAGACTCTATATCTAAATCTTTCTTACGGAGAGTTTCAGACAGAATAACATTCTGAGATTCTTTTGTTACTAGTTTACTATTTACCTGATCTATTTGTTTCTGAAATTATATCAAAACACATACTTCAATTTCTTAAACTAATTAATTGAACACAATTACCTCAAGATTCTGAGTTTTATTAACTAAAGCTGACTGCTTCACTGCAAGCTCCTTGTTTTGTGCTATAGATTTCCTGTACATGTGAATCAACCCATAAATGCTATTCAGCAATTGTTCTAAGACGTCGACGTTCACATTTATTGATGGTAATCCCAAACTGTCAAACTCCTGAAAATGTAATTATTAGTAAAATCGATATCGATGTTTGTACGTTAATACCTCCGACAGGTTTTTCAGTTGCTCCTTAATTTCAGCCACGTTTGGCAGCAGGTCCATGTTGAGACTCATCCTTGGAAATTTTAAAACGAAAAGAACGGGAATTTTCAAAATTTTCAGACGACAAATAATTTTTGGAATTGTTTCTTTTGATTTCGAGGTTATATATATAGCGGGCCACTGGATTGTCAAATTGAATAACAGAAGGGTCAATTTGTGTTCTTTTTTGTAATTTGATTAATGTTTTACACCTTAATGTTTTTATTTCCGCGAACAATCGAATCTGTTAGTTAAATGTATACAATTACGGCACATATTACGACCTTATTTCTGGCAAACTTCTACCTTATTTCGCTGACCGGTGTTTGCAAATCCGGGAAAGGCCGGAAAACACCGGTCAGTTATTTTTTTTGTGAAATCTGAACCAGCACCTTTCGCATCGAATTTTCACACAATTTGTGATATTAATTTAATTATGACAGTAAGAACGACGAATTTTGAAGCCCAGTGCAAATCTTTATTTTTTAATACAAGATTTATGTTTATCTAAATAGTAACACTTTCAAATAATATTAACATATCAATAGTATACTAATACTAATAATAATACTAATTATAAAAAAAACACGTTAATATAAAAGAAATAGTTATTTGAACATTATATTTCGTTAATTTCAGCAAATTTACCTATAAATTTACATAAATGTATTTTCTATGAAATGCAACCTTAAATTGGATAATCCTTCTTGAGCTATTGTGGATCTTCAATTGTAATATCGTCTCTAAGACCAGTTAATCATCGCAATGTACGCATGTTTATCAGATGTGAATGTTGTTGTTGTTTATATTTTATTAGGTTTATTTCTATTATACACAAACATAAATTATTTAATCAAAGAGCTATTATTTATGAATTTACGGATGTGGACTATGAAAAGCGTTCAATAGACTAAAACGTCATCGCCGACTAGTTATAACTTTTTTAACAACTGACTAACTAGTCCTAGATCTGCGTTCGTGTCATTTGCGTTCGTATACCAAGAGGTGGAAAATTAAACAAAAAGGATTTAATTCATTTTGTGTGAATTACGCAGATTTCAATATGTTAAGTTTGGAATTTTCTTCAAATATTTACTTTTATATTATTTTATTTTTTATAAATATTGTAGCTCAAAAATGTTTCCTGGTGGAAGGAAATTTGAATATGGTTACCAAACAGAACAAACTGTAAAATCTATAAAAAAGAAGTATATTTATGTTTACTGCTTTAACTTCGACATGTCAATCTGAATTATTTTCCTATACCAATGAAACTCGTAATGAAAAGAAATTAGTAGAAGGGAACTTAATCATTTCAATATATAATATATCAATTAACTATTTCACGAAGCTTTTCAAAGCGGGAAATAATAAAAAATATTTAAGATCTACAATGCTACAAGGAAGTCTTCAATGTAAAGTTACTTTCTATATAAAATAAATCTGAAGATTGAAATTAAAGTTGATTTTTTTTCCATTTGAAGAGTTACGCAAACCTCAAATTTTAATCATATGATACAGTGTCAGGACTGTATGAAGAATACGAAATCACTTTCCAATTGAATGTTTGGATCCTTGGAAGTAGCTCACGATTTTTTTTTATCCAATTCAACTTTCGATGTGTTTCATTTTATTTCATCACAAAAGATATTTTTTTCAAGAACGCATCGTATTCATTGCGATTTATTCGTGAACTCAAATATCGTGCTTCTTAAAGGGCCCAAGATAGTTGTGTCCACTTCAATAATGACTTTGATTTGGTCATCGTCAACTTTAGTAGTCTTCATCTTTGAGTGAAAAATCACTAGAACGGTCTTTTTAACCAATTAAGACACTTGCGTTCTGTTATGCAATCAATACACATTGTAAAGAGAGGATAAATTTGAGTCTTCTGGGATGAATTTAAGGGAAAGTGAGAGATATCTATCGAGGACTGGAATAATTTTGGTTTTGGAGGATACGAAGGAAGGAACGTTCATATACGAAGAGATTTCTTAAAGCAGGGTTCCAGCACTGGGAATCTGGAAACCATATTCGAGGATTGGCTGGTAGATGGATGTTTAACATTTGATGGATATTGCAAAATAACGGTATGTTAGGGATCAGATCGAAGTGGTGGGATCTTGTTTTTATTTTGGACATTTTTTCACAGGATTCCTAAGTATTTCACGGAGAGCAAAAGGTAAACGGGGATGTTATCAAAAGTAATATGGCGAGAGGATGATGTAATGCGGTGGTAGGGACTTAAAAGTTTTGCTTTGGATTTATTTTTAGATGCCATTTGTTGTACCAGGATAATGATGTTGAAAGGAGGTTTTTAAGAAGTTTTGGATAGAAGTTTCAAGAGAGGAAGGTAGTACCGTCGGCGAATTGGATAATATAAAGTGTAGGATCGAAGGTATTGGGGTAGAGGCTACAAAAAATGTTAAACAACAAAGGGGATAGGGAAGATCTTTGTGGAATACTTTGGAGCGGGATGAAAGATCTGGAGGAGTGCGAATCTTGATTTGGAGGGATCGATTCTTGAGGAGGATCTTGACTAAGTTGATGGGGTAAGACGGGAAAGTATTAATAGGAGACCACGGTAACAGACACAATCAATCCTTGAACACATCAATTAATAAGGCGCTCGAGTGACGGCACTCGAGGTCAGAGGTTTAGAAATTGGAGAATGGAACTGACGAGGAATTGACACGGGATTCGAAGGGTTTTCTGATGGCTGGAACGAGTGTGATAGGACGATAACTAGAAGGGATGAAAAGGTCACAATCATTATTAGGGATTCAAATAGCAATACTAGTTATCCACTCACACGGGATATATTGTGAAAAAAGGCAAAAGTTGAAGATTTTTAGAACATAGGAGTTTTAGAATTTTGCGGGAAATAGTGTCATAGCAGTGTTTCTGGAAGAGGAAATTGAGGTAAGGAACTCATGCCCTTGAATAAGAGAATCAGACGCAAGTTGAATTATTGTTGGAGAAGAATGATTTGCACCAGTCAATTATGTAAGTACAATTATACAAGCCCACGTACATTTATACAAACCAATCGGTTGCAGACTCACTATTAAAGTTCGCACGCTTGAAGCCACTTTTCCTTTTTGAACTCGACAATCATTGCTTGGATATTTATATACATATATACTGATTACACTGTCTTTTTAAATTCGTATCGTCAGTCTGTCGGATCTGTCTGTACAATGATCTTTTGTTTTTAATAAGTCTTGGGATGAAGGGAGGGAGTGAATAGTTATTTTCGTATTTTGAGAATGTTATTAATAAGAGATTAGGAAAATAAGGAATGAAAACTGGAAATGTTTTCAGGAGAAGAAACATAATATTTAGATATAAGGGTTAGAAGGTCATAATTTACTTGGGACATATTACATTTATTGAGATTAGGAAGGCAGGACGGCAGTAACAATAATATGTGGACATTGGAGGTCAAGTTCAAATTGAATTCCAAGGTGATCGGAACAAAGGTCAGGAACAACTTGTAAATTTTTAATGTGGGATTGAATGCTGAAGGAACAGATGAGAAGGTCGGGAGTTGTGGTGGGTTTATTAGGCATGATAAATATAGGAGGCGTCGGGAAACGAACAAAATCAGAAATGGCAAGGAAATGGGAGAGTTGACGTGATTTGGTCTTATTTAAATTGAAGTTTCAAGAAATAAGGAGTCGTCTATATTAGAATTGAGATGAATATAAACCAGGAAGATATATATTTTGGAGTTGTGAAAGAGTATGGAGGGCTTTGTTGGCGGGATTATTTATAACTGGAGGATTAGCTTTGGTAAGCTCTAACGATGGATGGAGGAGAACAGAAGAACCACCATGGGTGATGTTGTTAAGGACAGCCAAAGGATAGTGGAGGAAGGGCCAATTACTGAAGGAGGACAATAACAGTTTATTTAATTTAAGCCTTTTTAAATATACAAAATGAAAAAAAAGATGTTAGTTATAGATTATATAATGATATAATTATATAATTTGACGTCTTTTTACTCATAACTAATCATATATTTTGTTGTATATTCACAAAATAAGAAAAAGTTGCACAAATGTTGATATACGTTAGTATGATATATGTGTCATAAATTATGTAAATGTTAAGAGCGGATTCAGAGGGACTAAGGTATAAGATATTATAAAATGCACCTTTTAGTACCAATTCTTTACTGTTTCTATGCTAAACGGTATTTAACAAGTATAATATATATTTGATTTGCTTATTTATCTTTTCTGACTAGTACAATAATGTACCAATAATTGGTCCAAATAATTGACGTAATACTTGACTGGAAAATTTTAATAACAAAAATAAAATTGACCTGATACACATGCAGTATAAAAATTGAAGTCATTAAGATTAATTTTTTTAGATAAAGTTTTTTAAAAATTCTATACGTAAATATGTAAAATACTATTTATAATCCTAAAAAATATTAAATATTTATACAATCCTTCTAGCAAGATGTCCATCTTGCATTGAGCAACAAGTGTAAGAAATAATGAAATATAGTTAGATTAATTCTCCGTGTTGAAGGGAATACTACTAGTACTCAAACCTCAAACCGGCTATGAATCGCTGCAAATTTATTGATTATTGATTTTTAAAATAAATATTAAAGTTCAGAAAGGTGAAATACATATTTGCAATATAATATGATAATAATTGCTATATTTATAGATAGGAGGTTATTCTTCGTTGTTGGTAGATGTCCGTTTATATAGTTCTTTGTAACTTATTGGCACATAGCTTGGGAATTAATGGTTAGCCTTTTGTAGAAATATTCATACTTACCTGGCATTGGGGCTTAACCGTGATCATTAAGGCGGTCCCCCCGGGGGGAGGCCCTTCCATTGCACTTCGGTAGGGCTGATCCTTGTGATTTTACCCTAATGTGGATAAATCGAGAGCGCAATTTTTGGTAGTCGGGACTGCGTGCGCGCAGTCCTGGCCTATAATATAACTCAAAACATAATTAATTATTTATTGTAGATATTGGTATATTTAAATAGAGTTCACATAAAGGATTTATCAATCACATAATTTGACATTCATTCAATAAGTAATGAGCTTGTGTGATGTGATTGGTTAACGAACATACTATATGCAATAATAATTTATATACGCCTGAATTTTTTATATTTATGTGTGTATTTTGAATTCGGGCGTGAATATCTTGCATTCACGAAAATTGCACGAGCTCACCTGAGAACCTAACGTAGTCTAATTCCAATTTCAGCTGTAATACAAGATGTAGGAGAAGACTGGCCGGCCGGCTTCCATGTGTACACCAACCCGGATGAGATCCTTCGGAGGATGTCGGGGCAGCTGGAGGACGTCCATCAGTCCCTCCTAGCTCCCTGGCAGAAACTGGATGCGGTGAATACTTTTATCATCCCGCAAATCCAGTTTCTCCTAAGGGGCACCTACGACCAAAAGGGAGACCTTGGACCTCCGCGTAAAGAAGCTCGCGAAGCTGTGGATGAACCTCCTGCAGCGTGCTAGTCCCGAGGTCCTATACATTGAACCAAAGGAAGGAGGGACTGGTATCATGCCGCTGCAAGACTTGGTGGAGGTAGCCAGCATCGTCCAGGCCTTCAGGATGCTCACGGCTCCGGACGGAGTGGTGTGGCGGAGTATCTCTCCGGAAGTCTGGAGGGCGACTTCGCCCGTGATGGGAGGAAGCTTGCTGTGTGCCACCATCTGAAGTGGATGTATGGTGCGGTTCGGGACGAGCTGTGTGTCGTCACGGAGTCTGGAAGTAATCGTTCCACCGGAATCGCGGGGCCTGCTGGAAAGGACGTTGAAGACTGCCTTGCAAAGGGATACTCGGAGCGTTTAAGCGCGAAACCGGACCAAGGCAAGGTCTTTAGGGCCAGCTCTAAATGATCGTCCAGCAGTTACTTCGTGAGGACGGGCTTCGCGACCAGGCACTTTATACACCGTGCTCGTCTGGATTGTGTCCCGCTGAATGCGACTCGCCGTTTCGGGGATAAGAGGTGTAGGAATTGCGGCACCTTAGAGACGCTGCCACATGTACTAAACCACTGCAGAATTCATTCGGAAGCGTGGCATGCCTTCTGGAGGTGTAGACGCGCTAAGCTGAAAAAATATGTCCCGCTGGTCACCGACATGTGGGAGGCGGGCTTCAGCGTGGAGATGTATGCGTCCTGGTGGGCGCCCTGGGGTCGTAGGACCCGGAGAACGAGCCGGTGCTGCGTGCTGTTGGGGTGCGGGTGAGAAAACCGTTTACAGCGAGGAGAGGCTGCTAACACTCCCATTGTCTCTAAGGCAATGGAACATCTTGGAACTCAAATAGATAAATTATTATTTTAAAGTAAGGGATTTTTTAAAATTATTTTATTCTGATAATTATATGAGAATAATGTGTACAAAGGCAATGGCAGGAAATAGAATATAAAACGATCTACAAAAAATAAGATCAATAGGGATTCGTATTTATTTTTGAGGCAGCTGTGAACGATACAAAAACCAAGTGTTTTCAGTATTTCGACTGTATTATTTTAATTGTTATTATTGCATTTATTAAATATTCATTATATTCATTAGTTTAAATATATTTTGTGTGAGGCACTACTGAATATAAGTGATTCCCTTCATACGTTCAACACACAAGTACCAAGATCTAGCAAATTAGTGTTCCCATCGTAAATTTAGGCGCACCGAAAACGCATAATAATTCGAGAAATGTCGACAAGAAGCTTTCCAGAAAATCGGGACCGATGCACTAATGTTACCGAAATTCAACACCTCAACTTGTCACTATGCCGTACGTAGCGATCATGGTGTTAATCACTGAAGAAAGCTCATATTGGGTTGGTGCATAATTATCAGATCTTCTAGTTTAGGCAGTTTTTTTGTGAATAAAAATTGTTGTTTTGTTTACTTTTTTTCTTAAAAATATTATTTTATATTAAGGTTATTAAAATGCGTATCAATCATCATATTCGTCATATGATTGTTAATATGCTTCACTACTTCTAAAAAGAATTAACCGCAAATCTTTCGCGATATCAACAAACTTTTTAGTGAAGGCATAATCAGCAAAAGACGATGCAGCGAATGTATCTAACCAGATACTTATAATAACCGTGGAATAGGCTTGACAACTCGAATCCTGGTCGAAGACTTCAATGTGAACCATTCAATGGTGCATAAAGTCTCCGACAACAAAAAAAAACAACGTATCCGTTTTTTTGACAGTTTTGCTGCAAAATAAAACCTTATCGTCTTCCTCCACGATAATGTGCGTTTACATATTGAACGTTATATTTTTGAATGTATTGCTACATAAGGACTGGAAACTGTTTCCATATTCGCTATATTCTTCAATAGAAGCGCCTACGGACTATTAAGTCATTGAACAATTGACAGTAACCGTAACTATTTGGTTGTGGAATGGCCAAGCAAATAGGAAGCAATTATTAAAGTAGATGGTGACTACGTACCTCAATAATAATATAAAATGTTATTACATTATTTTAAGGTTTCTTTTTTTATAATAAGTTTAGCTTAAAAATACTAGATAATTATGCACAAACTCAATAATTCTTCTTTTTCCTTGTATCCAACTTCTTCATTTGGTTTCCGCAATGCGCCAACAAACCAGCTAATGTCTTTCTAAAATGTCTAAATTTAAATTAACTTCAATTACATAAGAGATGTACTGGCAAGACAGGTAAAAACACGGCAGGGGACGATTGAAACATAAAACAAGACATTTTTCAAACCGTGATCTCAGCGGTTCAGTACATGATAACATTAAATTTGGACGTCAGATGTTTATATAAAATGCAGTATTGTTTGGTATGCGTCTACGTCATCTGGTTGAATAAGACACCAAATGGACGTGGTCATGGAAGTTCTATTATGGATCAATTGCTCATAAAGAACCCCGGATGCCGCACTGTTTTTCTCACTTGCAAAGGTGTTGCCCAGAGTCCCCACAGACCCGTAACTATATCTGTCCGAATCTAAATATATCGTGGATGATTTTTACAATTTAACCGAAAATGTCTCTTTTCCCCATTCCGAAATGTCAAATAATCAAAACGACGGATTAAACAAAATATTAAGATCAAATTTGTGATGATACAATAGATATTTTGAAGATTGTTTATATAATATATAATTGGAATTACTAATTTTAATGAGGTTAGGAAGCATTAAACAAAGTTTAACATAATATTAATAATATTTATCGTAACAATGTAACAAACAGAAAAAAAACAACACTCTATGTAAGATCTTTTTTCATACAATTTATTGTATTTAAACGGTAATTGACATAAATAAAATCGATTTTTTGTATGTACTAATTGATTTATATTCATAAGTAATGCTTATTAAAATTAATATTTTATTGGCAGATAGACCTATAAGGTTTATAGACCCTTACAGCAATAACAATAATTATATTTTCGTTGCTTATTCATTATTATTATTAATAATTTATTTATAGCTAGAATCCACAGAAATGCATTAACTTCATATTTAAAAGTCAATATAGTTGTTAATCATTTTAGTTATAAAATATTTAAAATAATAAGTAAAAACTGTGAATTGAAACAGTAAAAAGTGCAAGTAAGTTTTAATAATAACAACTTTATTGTTCACAAAATGGGATATACACCGAGGTCTTTCTGCCCAAAGTAATTGATATTAACAAAATGTAAATACAAATTAGCAATAGTTTTACTTGAAAATATATTACATATCTACAACTACAATAGTTTCACTACAAGTCAGTTTACAGATAAAATACATTATTAATGAATAGTACAATAATTGGGATG
The DNA here is from genome assembly GCA_018845635.1 of Nicrophorus orbicollis. Taxonomy (NCBI): domain Eukaryota; kingdom Metazoa; phylum Arthropoda; class Insecta; order Coleoptera; family Silphidae; genus Nicrophorus; species Nicrophorus orbicollis. The sequence continues at coordinate 27,995 of JAFMTC010002166.1, read as the reverse complement.
TCAGAAGTAGAAAATATCACATTACATCATTATTAACATTTGATTATTGGATCATATTTATTTATTTTTTATCTTTTTGCAACGATATTTGTAATCTATCCAAATCGGATATTCAGCAAATCAGCACGTCGTTGCAGACACTTGTTTTGGAACCGTTGCCCATTGACAACTAATTCATTTTGATGGCTGCAAATATTTGGTAGTACCACGGTTTGAACCCGGGACCCCAAATTTTGCGAACGACGACTCAAACCATTCGGCTATGAGTCGCGTATTGGATCACATAATACAAAAAAAATGAATTTATGAAAACACAATGTAATCGAACTGTGTATCATCTTCGAGAGGTGATTTGATGATGTGAATTTTAAGTTTAAAATTACCTTCGTTGATCATTAACCGATGATTGTTAAGTACGCATCTTCCAGCAAGGATGAATTTAGAAATAGAGAAAAAATCGTATTTCTCACTGTTGCCGTTGAAAATCTTCTTGAATATCCATCCAACACTGGATTGTGTTTTCTCATATTTACCTTTACTTTGCAAATAATAGATTGAAATTTCTATTTCAAAGTTAGAAAATAACTCACTAAAAAGCATTTCATCTTTGAAAATAACAGTCTCCGAAGATTGATGCTGAAAATATTGGTACTCACAGATGCAACGCAAAGGTAAGAAAATTTGCGATTCACACCAATATGCTTTTTTGTGAAACTGATATAGACTTAATTGCAATATTAGTCATAATTGCACACAAGCACCTAACTTACAAATTCTTTGTGCCTTTGTTATTTGAAGTATAATTTAGAATTGCTTATTGGCTACTTCCAATAGACCACTTGCATCTACTTGCCTTTCACTGAGTCTTGAGGGATGTTGAATATTTCCAGATTCCATTTTTTTCTCAATTACTTGGGGTACCAAAAGAGGCTCTGTTAAAACTTTTTTCCTTTCAATTGGTCTATTTGAATTATTGTTCAACATTTTCGGACCGCAAACAAGTGACAAATTAACAGACGAATAATATTCCTTCAACATCGTTAACAATAGTGTTAATAATGTTTTCTCTAAGAAGCTGCACAAAACGCTGATTTTCTTCAAGTAATCATATTTTCTGCATGATATAAATGGCAATTTCCAGTTGTTATCGAACGCGTAACTAGCAATAGTTTCTTCAATTTACATCTTTGACGGGCGCAATTTGGCTAACACTTTAGACTCTCTTGTCGAAGATTTTTTACTGCTTTTCTGGATTGAAAGATCCATGATGGACGAGTGTAAAACGAATACTGGTTTCAATATTGAAAATGAAAAACATTTATATACCATCTTTCACATCCCTCGTTTTAATTAAATTAATTTGGTCGCCTCGGTGAATCGTGATATTTATCGGGCCCTTTCGCATTTTGTCAGAACAACAAAGGTTGATATTTAGTCATCTCTTTCACACACTCGTGTGAATTTTATATTAATAATTTATTTTGCAAGTCTTTATAATATTTATATGCTTACATAGTAGATTTTCGTACAATTTATGTGGCAGATTTGTAATTTATAAGAATCAAATCTAATGTTTTCATTGAAGTAATATTATTTTGTATTTAATAATGATGATTATATAACTATGTTTCATTATCTTTCATTTATTATTTGAATACATTCTACATATTTATTGACTACCCAATTGGCGAAAGGGCTGTAATATACTAACTTTTTTTTTTGTTACGTTATCTGAAAAAATAAATGAATACAGTATTATTTCTTGATTATATTTTGCACATTTGTTTTATTAACACAAGTATTTATGGTCTATAGCCCTTTGCAGAGTTGGTAATAATTATGTTTTTTTTCTTTTTCTTATTATTTTTATTCAGTGTTACAATAAAAATGGATAATTCAGTATTATTTCCACGATTTAAATTTTCATCAGTGTGTAGCTTCTCAGCATGATTTCCATTTATTTCAAAACAAGTCGGTAGAGCCAATTACGTTATTTGTAATATAATCTTGCGGTGATTATTTTATTTGCTGTTCTAATGGATCACTTGCATATTTCATTAAAGAGTTTCTTACAGTTTCCCCATCTTCATTTCAATTGAACCAGTTAGAAGATTATTAAACGAAAGACCTTAATTAATTAATCTTATGTCCTTCCTTAACACCATAATCCAACAATATATATATAATTTATAAAATAAAATTTTGATCTAATCAATAGACTTTAATCTTAGCAGAGCATGGTTTCGATCCACGGACCTCTGGGTTATGGGCCCAGCACGCTTCCACTGCGCCACTCTGCTCTTACTAAAAATTAAGCGAAAAAACGTATTTAGAATAGGGGTCTACTTCATTTGCCCGTCAATCATTTGGCCGGCGCTCATTCGCCCGACATCCGTTAGCGCGACTGTATTGAACGCCCGACATCCGTTAGCCCGACTGCATCGA